>APFE031225685.1:128512-143721 GCA_000404065.3 Pinus taeda | reverse complement strand
AGATGGAAAAAGGTAGATCGAAGATCTATTGAAAAGAGAGATACAATGATTTCAAGAAAAAGGTCACAAGGAGTAGAATATAGAAATATGACAAACTCAATGAAGGGATAAAACAAACTAGAAAGAGGCCCCAACTAGAGGGCATGGAGAAAGAGGATAGAACTTATCCTCACAAAGCAAAAGGTGTTACAACTAGTTAAAGGAAAAGTCAAGAAGCCTACAGATGAAGGAGGGAAAGAGAAGTTTAAATAAACTAAAATCTTGGTTATTAATGTAATAGTAGATGGAGTAAAGGACAACCTAATTCCATATATATCCAACATAGACTCCACTCAATAAATCTAT
Source organism: Pinus taeda (assembly GCA_000404065.3). Taxonomy (NCBI): domain Eukaryota; kingdom Viridiplantae; phylum Streptophyta; class Pinopsida; order Pinales; family Pinaceae; genus Pinus; species Pinus taeda. Next base: position 143,376 of record APFE031225685.1, on the reverse strand, counting down.
GAGGCTCTCTCTAAATTGTTCACTATCAAGAACATTACTGAAATAGTAATCCTCAATAATGAACTAAGGACAATAAAGATGAAAAGAGATGATAGTCTATCATCATATTTGCAAGAATATATAGAATAAGAGATGAACTCCAAGAAATAAATGAATTTGTAAGAAAAAATGAGCTTGTAATTACTACTCTTATAGGAATACCAAAAGGTTGGAGTGCTTTTGCATCACGAATTAGGAATTGGAAAGATACTCCAACATTCAAACAAATATGGAATCCATGAAGTAAAAAAGAAGCCAAAATATCATTAGTAAACATGAAGAAGGAGAATGAAGAAGAAAATAACTCTAAAGCATATTCTTCTCATCACAAGAAGAAGGGAACCTTTAATAAGTTCAAAGGACCAAAGAATAAAGTTGACCTATCCAACATTGAATGCTCTAACTGTCATAAGATGGGTCAGTAAAAAAATCAATGTCATGAGAATCCAAGAAATAAGAAGATAGATAGGGGACAAACAAATATCACCAATGAAGCTCCAACTAAGAAGAATAAGGCTAAAGAATGAGAATTGAAAGACTTATACTACAAATTCCTTTCTTCCATATCCTTCTTAGTCTTCTATTGTAAGTTTTGTATTTTTTTCCCTTTATGTTTTGATTTCTAGAGTTTGTAGGTCTATCATGTTGTGTTAGAACATTTTTGAATTATTTTAATAAGTTGTAGGTGTCCCTCAGAAATATTAAATTAAGATGGAGCCTCCACCATTTTACAAAAAGATAAGTGTTTTGTTCTTTGTTTCATCTTTTCATGTTTGGTTTCCTCCTCGCATCAAGATTTGTGTGTATTGTATGCAAAGAACATGTTCATTATATATTATCCTTTGTTAAGAAAGTTAGTTTAATGCTCAGAGGTTATGGAGACTTCAAACGATAGACCTAAAGCATGGAAGAAATTTTGTTGCAAAGTTAGTTCAACAAAATTTGATGCCCTACAAGTTTTGTTAAAAGAAAATTCAAGGTATGTCTTAAACTACAAGTTTTGTTAAGAAGTTCTCTTCATAGAAAACGTATGTTCATGCTCTTTTAAAATTTTCTTTACAGTACTCACAATGTTATGTATGGGGTTTTAAATATTAAATGATATTGTTAGGGTGATTAATAATTGAATTGAATCTACCCTCGCTATACTATTATTTGATCATTCTTGTGAGACCCTAAATCTTAGGGTTCATTGTAAAACCCTAGCCTCCCTTTTCTAAGGGTATGTAAATGTTAATAAATGAAACCCTAGTCTAGTTAGGGATTTTTGATCGAGTCTAGAAATCCTATTCTTTTGAAGGTTTTGATAATGTTGCCGTAAAAACCCTACTCCTTTTAATGTTTGTTGTTAATGTTCAAGTTATATAATAAAAACCCTAGATTGTTAGGGTTTGGTAAATTAGGGTTTATAAGGAAAATCCTTGTAATAGTTATAGTGGGATCCTATGAATGAAACCATAGGTATATATTCATTTGTTTGATCGAAACCCTAGCTTTAATTGTTTCATGTTTGTGTCTAGAGTGTATCTAGTATTTATTGATGTGAAACGAATCCTAGATATGTATATGCAATTGTTGACACTCACGTTTTGGTTTGTGAAATCTACGGTTTGTGACAAAACCATAGTAGAGATTGATATTCTAGGAAATTATGATATTGTTATCAATTAATTTAGCCTTGATGATAAAATCTAAGGGTGTGCAACAAACCCCACTAGAGTCTCACATCTAAATATAAAACTATGTTGTTGAAACCTTAGATGTATAGTAGGATTTTTATTTGATTAAATTGTTGATATCTAAGGCTTTGTGTCATGAATATGGATTCTAGGGCTTATGACGAAACCCTAGTATGAATTTGAAGTCTATAATATAAAAGATATGACCCTTATTGATTATGAACCTAACTAGGTTTAGATATTTAAAGAAAGAATGATTTGATGCTTCCATTGTAATGACATGATCAACATATTATAGTTTTCTTTGTGTTTATATTTTTATTTGGTTGTACTTGTTAAAGATCTGCGCATACATAATCTTCAAGGTTTTGGAGATGTTATAATTGAATATGATAATGAGCATGATGTAGTAAGCTATAAAAATGATGAATATAAAGATGATCTTGATGCCATAAGAATGAAATGAAGTCTTGAAAGAATGAAGTTGCTTTGAATTTATCAAGTTTTTGATCTCTACAAATTGAGAGGGAGGGCATATTATGGTAGTCGTAACGAATATGTTAGGCCCCTATAACACTAGTGATTCCCCCATTACTATTGTCATTGTATCCCTTATTGTTATTATTGTGCCCCTATTGTCCCCATATTGTTATTGGTATGCCCCATAGAAACCCACTATTGTTATTTTTGTGCCCTTATGTTATTACGATTATGTTGGCTTGATTATATTGTGATCCCTTAGACTCCTATATATAGAAGGGTGGTTTAGTCATTTGTATCATCCAAGAATTGTTCATTTGTGTAATGAAAAGGAGGTTTTCCCTTCTAAGAGGCTGAATTCTAAAGCGTTGATCTATCTTTTCTATATTTTTGTGAGTTGGTTTCCAAACATTTGGTATGAGAGCTTTGGATTCTAGGGTTTCACTACTCCAAAGAGGTCATCGTGGAATTTTCACTATAAATTTGTGTCTAAGACGTTTCAAAAGCTACACAAAAAACCTATTTGAGCTGAAATTGTTCTGAACTTTGGGTCCAAATTTCCGAGCTTGTCTTGCTATATTTGCAGAGATATGATCTGAGGAAACTAGGGTTTTTGTAGAATCCCGAATTACATTCCAAACAGGTCACCTGGGAAAAATCATCATAACTTTCGTTTTGAGCATCAGCATGAAATTTCATTAGAAGTTTCAGAAGGAGGATGGCCTGTAGTTTTCTATGTATCAGTTTTAGGTACAAAGGTCAAAACAGTGACACATGGCATGTCGTACAAGGTCGTTCTACTAAACTAGTCTATAATCAGGTCACCCTGGGAGATTTGGCATAACTCTTCCTTGGAAAATCCAATCTTAATCAGACTTGTGGGGTTAGAAAGAGGACTCAAGGTGCTACCGCAGAATGAGATTTCAGATATTCGAGATCCACAGTTACAAAGATACAACATATTCAATATCAAGCTCTTAAAAAGTGAAAAAACAAGGTGTGTATTTTTTTTTTAATTTTTCATAAGATTGGTTTGAAAAATTAGTTTGAAGGAATTCAAAGGGAATAGTGAAGAACTATTAGAAATAATTAATGCCCCGAAGAAATAAAATGGAAACACCTAGTAAGCAACTTGAAAGCTCTATCATGTCTACAACAAATTTCACTCTCACTAAAGGTAAATGAAGCCAAGATGAATGTTGTGGAAGCTAATTTGAATGGCATGCAAGTTAAGATGGATGTTGTGGAAGCTAGTATGAATGGCATGCAAGTTAAGATGGATGGCGTGGAAGCTAAGATGGATGGGATGGATGATAACATGGAAGAATTGAAGATAAATTTGAATAAATTGCTACAAGAAATGGTCTCTAATGGTGAAAGGGTAGTAAAAGAAACTCATGATGAGAAAAAAAGAAGTGTTAATGATGATTTCATAGACTCTAATGTTGGATTGAAGACCCACCATGTTCCAAAAATCAATATGAGGAAGTTTGATGGCAAGGATCCTGTAACATGGATACTACAAATGGAGAAATTTTTTGATCTCCATAATGCGTAAAACACAGAAAATGTACGTATTGCAACTCTATATTTGGAACCAAATCAGTTTGTATGGTATCGATGGCTTTGCTCTCATAAACAAATTGTCACTTGGGAAATTTTTATGAAAGTAATGATAGCACATTATGAGGATACAAAAAGCAACACCTTTTTTAGACAATTGATAAATATCAAACAAAAGGGTTCAATGATAGAGCACATTAAGGACTTCCAAAAATTGAGCATAAAGGTAAAAGATATTCCAGAGGAGCATAGGATTGATGTGTTCGTAGGGACTTTAAAAGATAATATCCAAAATGAGGTTCACCTTTGGGAACCCGATTCACTAGAGAAGGCATTCAGGTTAGCAAGAAGAATGGAAAGCATAATTATGGCAACCAGGGAGCCTACTACTCACAATTATAAAGATGGAAGTGTTTTTTCCCATAGCCTTCCACAACCTACAAGGTTGACACCACAAAAATTGGAAGAAAAGAGAGCAAGAGGGCTTTGTTATAGTTGTGATAACAAATACAGTAAAGGTCATAAGTGTGCTGAGAAGAAATTATTCTACATAGATTGTGAAGAGGAGGAAGAAAAGGACCAAGAAATGTCAAAATAAGAGGATATACTCCAGGAACAAACCCTAGATAAAGAAGAAATGAATCCAACCATATCTTGTAATGCATTGGCTAGAATTACCACTCCTCAAACTATCAAGATAGAAGGACATATCAAGAAGAAAAGGGTAATAGTTTTGATTGATTCAGGAGGTACCCATAATTTTATTCATTGTGAGATAGCAAAGGAATTGAATTGTTTCCTATATCTAGCACCAGAGTGTCAAGTGATGGTTGTAAGTGGAGGAACCATAACTTGCTCTAGAAAGTGCCATAATATCAAGCTATCGATGGGAGAATATGTATTGAATAGCCCAATGCTTTCCATTCCAATGGGTGGTGTTGACGATGTACTAGGAGTCCAATGGCTACAATCCTTGGGTACAATATCTTTTAATTTTCAAGAACTTTTCATGAAATTTTGTGCGGAAGGAAAGGAAGTTGAATTAAGGGGTATTGCAGGGAAATCAAGAAATATAATTAGCTCTAATGGTATGACAAAGCTTCTAAAGAAGGAACAACGAGGTGTAAATTGCATAATTATGTTCGTTAGAGGTTCCCACATTGAAATCATCTACTTCTCCAAATCTCCAAAAAGTCTTGGATAATCATTCCAAGGTATTTGAGACTCCCAAATTTCTCCCACCTATTCGTGATCATGATCATGTTATTCATTTGATTCCAAAAAGTGTTCCTCCAAACATCAGGCCATACAGATATCCCTATGCCCCAAAGAGTGAAATTGAACATATGGTTGCAGAAAAACTAGAGGCTAGTATAATTCAGCCTAGTCAAAGTTCTTTCTCTCCTCCAGTAGTATTGGTGCACAGAAGAATGGATCACGGTGCATGTGTCTGGATTATAGGGAGCTCAACAAGCTCATTATTAAAGGTAAATTTTACATTCCTGTCATTGATGAATTATTGGATGAATTGCATGGATAAATTTACTTCACCAAGTTGGATCTTCATTCAGGATATCATCATCATAATGAGATGAAGACATTCCAAAAACAACATTTAGAACTCATGAGGGTCATTATGAATTTTTGGTCATGCCTTTTGGCCTTACCAATGAAACCTTGTACATTTCAAGGTTTGATCACTTCCATTCTCAAACCCTTCCTTAGAAAATTTGTGTTAGTATTTTTTGATGATATACTAATCTACAACAAGTCTTGGAAGGACAATGTTGAACATGTTGACAGGGTGCTCAAACTATTGCAGGAGAAACAATTATATTCAAAAAGCTCCAAATGTTTCCTTAGAGTACAAGAGGTGGAATATTTGGGTCATATTGTATCTCATGAAGTTGTTAAGGTAGACCCTAGCAAAATTAAAGCCATTAAGGAATGGAAAATCCCCACATCCATAAAGCATTTACGAGGATTCCTCCAATTGACAGGGTATTCCTGCAAGTTTGTTAAGAATTACGAGAGAATAGCACCACCTCTAACAACATTATTGAAGAAAGATGCATTTTCATGTACTCGAGAAGCAACAAAGGCCTTCGAACATCTTAAAGAGGCAATGTGCCAAGCACTAGTCTTAGCTATGCCGGACTTCACAGAAAACTTTATTGTGGAATCTGATGCTTCAGGAAATGGACTTGGTGTTGTTTTAATGCAAGACAAAAGATCCATTGCTTTTGAAAGTAGTCCAATCAAGGGAAATTATTTACACAAAGATATTTATAAGAATGAAATGTTGGCAATACTACATGCACTTAAGAAATGGCGACCCTACCTAATGGGAACAAAATTCATAGTAAAAACGGATCATGATAGTATTAAATACTTTTTAGAATAAAGATTATCCTCTGAAGAGAAACAAAAATGGGTCACAAAGATGTTGGGTTATGAATTTGAAATCATCTACAAAAACGGAAGCAAAATGTTGTGGTAGATGCACTCTCAAGAAAGCATGAGGATGTGGAAGCATTATTGTGTGCCATTTCTATTATCCAACCAGATTGGATAAACAAAGCAAGGGATGAATGGAAGAATAATGAAGAACTGTGGGCAATCATTGCAAAGTTACAACAAGATCCCAGTACATCTAATACATTTAGTTGGAAAAATGATTCATTATGGTACAAACATCGCTTATACCTATGTAAGAATTCCCAAGTCAAACAAAAGATTCTTATGGAATTGCACACTTCTCCCTTAGGAGGGCACTCAGGATTTTTAAAAACTTACCAAAGGGTTAAGAAGGAACTTTTTTGGGATGGCCTTAAATAAGATATTGAAAAGTTTGTGGTGGAATGTTTGGTTTTCCAAGAAAATAAAGTTGAAACAATTAAGACTTCGGGTCTATTACAACTTTTATCCATTCCAAGCCAATGTTGGGAGGATGTTTCAATGGATTTTATCACAAACTTACCAAGTATGCACACTTTTGTGCATTATCACATCCATTTAAAGCCAGTACAACTTCTACTGCATTTATGGAAACAATTCCAAAGCTACATGGAAACCCAAATATTATTATAAGCAACACAGGTAAAACTTATCATCCTCATAGCTCATAGCTCATCTTATCATCCTCAGTATGATCGGAAAACTTAGATAGTAAACAAATGTTTGGAAGGATATCTTTGTTGTTTTGTATCTAATAAATATACACAATGGGTCAAATAGTTGCCTTTGCCTAAATGGTGCTATAGCACTTCCTTCCATACTGTAGCAAAAATGACCCCATTTATGGCACTTTATGAATATCATCCACGATCCATCACATCATATTTAAGAGAAAATTCTAAGGTTCAAGCAGCGGAACATCACATCGAGCATCAACAACAAGTTCTCCAACTCTTAAAGAATAACCTCACATTGGCGTGGAATAGAATGAAATAACATGCAAATCAACATCGTAGTGAAAGAAGTTCTGATGTAGGTGACTCGGTATTCCTATGACGACAACCATATAAACAAATGTCCCTCAAGCAAGCTAAGAAGGATAATAAATTATAACCAAATTATTATGGTTTGTACAAGGTGTTGCAAAAGATTGTTACTATGACATACAAATTGGAGCTTCCTGTAGCTTCCCGAGTGCATTGAGTTTTCCACGTTTCATGTCTAAAGAAGGTTATAGGTGAAAAGCTCCCAGTTCAAACAATATTTCCAGAAATTGACGAGGAAGGAAAAATCATACTAGAACCAGAAGTAGTCACAGAAATGAGAACTCGACACCTACGAAATCAATCAATTTGAGATTATCTCATCAAGTGGAAGAGCTTATGCACTGAAGATTCCACATGGGAGGATCAGAATGATGAAGATAAATATGACCTCTATGCCATATGAATGAAATGAAGTCTTGAAAGAATGAAGTTGCTCCGAAGTTATCAAGTTGTTGATCTCCCCAAGTTTAGAGGGAGGGCATATTGTGGTAGTCATAATGAATACCTTGAAGTGAGAATGAAACTGAAGAATGAAAGTACTACAGATAGATGTTTAGAAGGACTTGAGAAGTATTGAGGTTGTATTTGGCATTGTTGAAGAAATGGAAAAGAGAAACTTCTGATAAGATTGAAGATAATATAAGAAGCATCAAAATGATTGAGGACCCCAAAGGTTTATGTTTACTTGTATATATGCATTTGAAAGTTTGTTACTCATTAGGGTTGTGATTGTGCAGGATCTCTCCATAAAAATTAAACATTTGAAGCATGCTTGGATTGGTGGATATATATGATTTAGTTGATTAAGAGAGATGAAGCATTGTAAGAGCCCTCTTGAAAATTCCGTTTAAAACAATATAAATGCCATAAATGATGGGACACATATTCCAAGATGAATGGTGGGGGAAACATCCTAATGGGCATTGATTTCATTTATTATGGCTAAGGAATTTGGCAAAGGAAATGGCTAAGGCATTAAAGAGGCAAAAAGTTATTTTGGAACATTTATTTATGAAAAAAATGGAAATTAGGAGAAAAGGAAGGTGAAAGGTCACACGTTGCATGTGAGGAGGAAAATGAAGGAAAAAAATGGAAAATGACAAAAATAGAAGCCTCCTTACTAAAAATGTTTCTGAGGATCAGTTGGCAAGATTGGTCACTAAAGACATGATCAACTCAATTTTGGAGCTCTCCCATTAATCTTTGTCTCTCTCATACTCTTTGATAGTTAGAGCTTTCTTGGAACACTCTTTGAGAGTGTGGTATACATGGATTTTTGGAGCAAGAAGGAAAAGAAAGAGCTCTAAATTGCAAGAAGGCATCGGGATTACTAGCTATAGTGGGATTTTCTTGAAGGTACCAAGTTGCATGTATGTTTTCCTCACTATTTTTGACATGCATGACACATGCATGTGGTTTCTTGGTTATGATTTGTCATTGGCGTGGAGGATGGTCAAGATTGATAGTGGAGGGCCTAGCCTTGTCATTTCCTAGATAGTGATGTGATTGTGGGTATACTTTCACTATTTTGTTTTGGTTGGTTCTCATGTTTCCTTACCTTAGGTTCAGTTACTAGTCTTGGGAGTCCTGGTTAGACAAATCCTCTCAAGGCCCTATAATAGCTTGGGCTTAGTTATTAGTCCTCGAAGTGTTGGTTGGAAAAATTCTATAGAAGCCCTAGGTGTGTTGAGTTATTAGTCATGAAAGCCCTGTATAAGTTGTGGGTTGAGTTACTAGTCCTTGAACCCTTGGTTGGACGAATGCTCTTGAAGCCTTAGAAGGATTGGATGGAAACCAATCTCATGATGGTTTTGTGATGTATAACTGTAAGGTGGAATCATTGTTTCATGGGTAGAGGTGAATGGCCTCTTGAATCCCTAGATGATTTTTTATTGATGTGTTCTATGAGATCCCACATTCATTCTTATACTATGGCATAGGGCCAAATGGTTGAAGAAATATTTGGATCAACCATTCTACGGTCAGGTCGAACGTGGAAGTCCCATTTCGAGTTTGGATTTTTCATTAGTAATGAACATTTATTTCTCTTTTTATCTCTATGAGCATTATGATGGATTATATGTTGTTTATATGGTTGTGATTTCATTGTTATTTTTGTCCCTACTATGTTGGTTATGTATGCATTTTATGACAATAGTTATGCATGGATTTCAGCATGTTTTTACTTGTATGTGAACGGATAATGTGTTTATGAACTAATAGATGATAATGCAGCAAATGGCATGAGGGAACAATGGTTCATAGTGATTCTTCAATAAGTATGATATCCCACTCTTAACTCTGTTATTTACACATATAGATTACATGTCGATGATATGTTTGACGAAATTCCTATCATTACTAGTAGGGATCCAGTCAAGGTCTTGAACAATTATTTTATTTAGTACTTTCATTTCCATGTTACTTTACTGATTTGAAGAGATAGATCAGTTATGGGCAATGTCCTAACCTCTGAGCCTGAAAAATTAGCTTAAAGCTTGGGGTCACTAGCACAACACTAAAAATTTTGGTCCACAGTCGCTCGTAGGCAGGCTTATGAGAGTGAATTTAGGTTGATGGTTGCTCCCTTTCCCATAGCATGAGAGCAAATACGGCCCAAGAGGCCTAAAACGACAATGGGACCCATGTACATGTTGTCTGAGTGGCTAACTTATCTTGTGAGGGATTTTTTGATGATGTTGAATGTTCATATGGTGTGTTTGTATCGTTTCCACTTCCTTAATGTGAATTAAGAGGTCGAATCATAGCATAGTGGCCTCTCGTTGCATATTTACCCCGACTTACCGGTTTCCTAGGTAGATGTGGGAGGAGGGTGTTACAAGCACCTTATGGCAAGATTCTTGGGAGGAAATCTAGCCATCCTATGTGTTGATGTTTAGATCCCAAAGTAGGGAGGGTGGCAATGTTAGTAGACCTCTCACATTGGATACACACCAAGATCCATGGGTTGGTGGTAGATCTTAAAATCCTCATCGTACCTAGAGTGGCTAAAGCTTGAGTCCATTTTAGTACCACCAAATTAGATCACCCTCGTGAGGTATCTAATATGTAGCACTCTGTGTTTTGTTAATCTTCATAAAGCATATCATTTTGATATCTTCCATGTACCTCTCTATATATGTAATTATGGATATATCCCTAGTTAAGAGGGAGTGTTGAGGAATCTAACTAGTGTCGGTATTCATAGTTGTATTTCAGTCTTGATGTTTTTATTAATAATGGATATAGTAGGCACCAAAGGTCTGAAAGCTTTCCTTAAAGATAGCAGATGTCCCAAGGTTAAGAAAGACCTTAAAGATTGAACCTCAGGGGTGCATCACCCTTTCATCGAGGGGACCACTAACAAGACTACAAGAATCCTTATGAAGCATAATATTTCCTCAACCTTTAGAACCCTCAACACCATTCGTAGCTCCCTAAGATCTGTAAGCGACCCTGTTGACTGCAAGGACATTAAAGGTGTTTATGTTATTCATTGTTCTTGTGGGACCCCCTATGTTGGTGAAAGTCGGTGCTCTATTAAGTAGAGGATTCATGAGCACGCAACTGACATCAAACATGGGCTAATCCGACCTTCACGCCTGGCAGAGCACAGGGAGAAGACTAAGCACCATATATGTATTGAGGAGGCCAAGGTTATTTCTAAGATCTCTTTATTTCATCAAGAACTACACTCAGTGTGGAACAAACTAGGGGAAGATACAATATAAGGCTCATCTTCTTGGCTAGGAGAGGATATGTGTACACACAGATTTTATGATTACTACAAAGCGATTGTGAGAGTGAAGAATTATATAAGTATTGAAAATTTATTTCCCCTGATAGTGTTTCAACATATTTATGGAATTAGGTTGGTAAGTTTGCTAATTGTTAATATTAGAAAATTCAAATCTGAATATCTTCTTATTGGAAATGGTTGTGCTTATCATTTAGAATATAGAGTCTACAATTATTATGAATTTGTTAGGTCCAGGGTTAGTTCCCAAGCTGAGTTGACCTCAGTCAAGAACCTGGGTATAGTCCCATGTACCCCTAGATGAAAATGTGTAGATTTTCTTTAAAAAAATGTCTCACAATATGCTTCGAAGGAAAATGACAAGATGTTATGAACTAAACAAAATTTTGTGTTAGGTTTTGTAGTTGGAAACAAAACGGGGTCGTGTAGCAAACCCTCATCAACCCAACAAGGGAACAATGACATTGTAAATGGTGGTTGAATAGTAATTCATATCATTATGAAGACAGGGATATTTGAGAAGAGAGACATACATCTTATGAGACACATGCTTTATTTAAAAGAAAGAAATAAACAAGATTGATCCTACTAGGTAACAAATAATTATTTTAAGAAAATAAAAGAGGAGTTATAACCGCATAAGAAAAAATGAAACCTATGATGGACAACTATATATGGATACTAGGACTACAACCACCTTTCGACTCACTTGTGTGATCCAACATGACTAGGTTTCATAAACCGTAAGGAAGAAAATAATGCTAGTACGAAGACAACATGTGTTAAAAGTCTGTTTAATCCAAGGGATGAATTTTTGTTGTTGATGCTAACCTTTTGTGGATCTTCTATGGTGGCTAGGGTTTTCTTAATTTTACCTTGCTATAATTTGGAGAGCGATATATTGTACCCGTTTTGTGATAAATTTGTTCACATCTATTTCTTTTATCTACACATGTATAAAGTATCTTGCCATCCAAAATTCTGTGATTTCAAATTAAATTTTTCTTCATGCATTCTCTTCATGATTAAGTAGCTTTCAATATTTTTCATTCATGTCGATTTTGTATAACATAGGGTTGAAAATTTTAAGTGATTTAAGATAGAAATTGAGGATAAAAAAACATATCTATGTCACATAAACGATTGTAATAAAGTGATTATCAGATTTTTTATGAGCTTACTGTGTGCCCTAAGGGATCAAATTTGTCACAATTTGTTTGGGATCATCAACTACTCTCTCACTAGGAATATGCATAAGTGACATGTCTTTAAAAACCCAATCCAAACTCCTTCAACAATACAACATGTTAAATTGCTCACTTCATAATAGATGATATTGCATTATCATGACGTACATGAAAATTCAACCTAAAAATATAACACTTCAACATCAACTAAAATAACCCTTCAATTCATACATACATGAATAAATACACACAGACATTCAAAATTGTCTCAAATGCACACATTTAAAAAAAATGGCACAACATGCTCACTATACAAAACAAAGCTCGCTCTTAAACATGGAAGTATGGCATGTGGTGGCCTATATAGAAAATTATTCTAATATACTAACAACATATTATGCCCAAACATGACTATTTGGGATATAATGGTGTATATACAAATGGGTCTCCTGACCACTTCCACCTTCATCGCCATCATTTGCATCCTTTATCCTCCTACTAGAAGAAAGGAGCTCAACATTCTTTCTTTTGGGGCATGCTTCTTCATATTTTGTTCTTGCACTGAAGATGATCTAGTAAATCACAAGATTGTTTTCCTCTTAGATGCCCCTAACCTCTCTACTATAACAGGATTTAATAGTTACAAGAGTTATAGCATATAATTTAAACAAAAAATGCTTAGACTAAGACTCATCATAAATAAAGGAAATCATAAGGGAATGATCTCATCTTGAATGTTTTAGTGAGTGATGGATATTCACCAGGTGGAGTCTTCCACTACACAACTTGATTGGAAGAGATATTTATTGTTGCATCCATTGAACTACCATTGTGGGTTGGTGATAGAGGGATTACATGGGGGAAATATGGAGAAAGCACTTGAGATGGAACAATGTTAGTGAAAATAGTTGTTGGGACCAGCCTAGGGGTAGAAAGGGGCTAGAAAATGGATGAAGGCCCTTGAGATGGTCTACTAATGCAACTTTTATGGGTGGATGAGATGGAGAAGGTGGTGGAGGCACTTGATGACCAATAGAAATGGGTTATAATGATGATGGAATTTCCAAAGTCAAGGTAAGTTAGATACCAAACATGAGGGAAATGGGAGGATACTGGTGGAAAAATAATGGGAAAACAAGGAATGGTTGTGAATGATATGTAGGGTTAAGAGTGGAAATTTGAGAAAATGAATGAATGTGCATACACATTTATAATATTTCAATTAGTAAAAGTGAACATAAGAAGAAAAATCTACCAAAGACAAAACCTTTTGAGGAGAACCAAAGAAAAATGCATTAACACAAAGACTCTATGCCAAGCCAAAAAATACTTGAGTGAAAGAAGAAGTGAGAAACCAACCTAAATAGACCATGGGAGAAAATACCTTCTCATTGCGGTTGTTGTCGGAGAAATCTTGCACCATAAAGAATGATACATCCTTCAAGAAAGTGGTATTGATTGGTAGGAGATCACCTCCTCTCTAATTTCATCTTACACCATGAAATATCTCCTTTTCATTATTCGAGGTGACATGCTGGTCATTCATTATGCAATAAGAATAGGTCCATTTAGTGGCCAAGGATCCTCAATATTACACGTCATGGATGAGACAAACAAAAACCTAAAACAAACATCTAAAGGAGTACCTTGAATTGAAACTACTAATTGTGATTTCCAAGACTTTCTCATGGTAAGTGTGGCTCTTGTAAATAATATTGGTGGGGTGTAATGCCATGTCCTATGCAGTAATGCATGTTAGGTGGTGGAAAAATGCCAAAAACCTGTAATGCATGTTGGGTGGTGGGGAAATGCCCAAAACCCTTGCCACTGGCACAAACACCCTAACCTTAATTTTACATCATATTTATATATAAAGATAAAGTGATTTATAGTGAAAAGTCTCTAATTCCCTCTATAATTCCTTCCTCTTTTTAGTGTGAGGGAGATGGGCAATTACTCCTCGAGTCAATATGGAAGCCTGTAATTCATTCCATGACATAGAATTGATAAGTAATATTAAAAGAGAAATATTAATAACGAAAAAGTGTTAGCCATAATTAAAATATTTCAATGTCCATAGTAATTGAAAACAAAAAATATAAATTTATAATTTCTTTACTGTTTAAAAATATCTCAATATCTTCTTTAAATAAAATATTTGAATATCTATCTTACATAAAATAATTGTATGGGGCCCAAAAGATCTCTATAGCCCACTATGGGAGAGATATTGTCAAACAACATTACATTAAAACAAATAAAATAATACTCACCTTAAATAAGGTTAATAACAAAAAAATATTTCAATATGAAACATACATATTAATATGTTATCACTTTTTTTCCAGAGGAAAAAGTAGTAATTTCCTTTATTAATAAGAATATTACATTTTGTAGACGCTAAGCATATACATATGGTCAGGCCAGGCCTTTCAAAAAACAAAAGTGATTCTGGAGTACTCCACACAGGGGAGAAACTATTCAAAAAAGCATTAATATGTTGTTGATATCTTCTCAGAGAGACTAGTTCTGAGATAAAACAAGTGAAAGTATAAATAAATATTTACATATGATCATTATGATAAACACTATTGATGTCGGGCCTACATTAAACTCTTAGATCTATGAACGGCCTGTGACAGTGTTGGTATGTATT
>APFE031225685.1:41116-124035 GCA_000404065.3 Pinus taeda | reverse complement strand
TCCATATTATATTTTCCTAAATCTAAGAATCAAATTTAAAATATAATTTTTTCCTCAAATTTTACACTCTTATCAATATAAACATATAACAATATACGAAATATAATAATATAAACCTATAACAATTTTCAATATACAACAATTGTAAATAAAAAATAAGACTTTTGAAATCATTAATATAACTTTACATAATTTTTTAAACTTACCACTAAAACCCCTTGTAATGTAAATAAAAAACTAAACTAAATATAAAAAACACATGAAAAAACATTCAAATCATAAATAAACTAGTTTTTAGAATAACTCACAGTTATTATAAACACACAATCATCAAATCAACATTCAAACAATAAATAAACCAGCCATCAAAATGACCCACACTTATTATAAACACACAATCATCAAAATATCCCTATCGTATTATGAAGCCATATTAATCAAAGCGGCCCTGGCATGTTATAATCTCACAGTCATCAAAGTTGCCAAGTTATTTAACAAATTAGTGAATTAAAGTCTTTCAGCTCTATTCCATTTCTTATTAACTTCCGAACCAACGTAACTTCCTAACAAACGTAAATAATATTGGAGTATGACTTTATCTAAATCCATAATCAGTAATGGAGCCGTGCTTTATGGACAAACACACATATCCAGAGCGCACAGATCAAATAATGTTACGATTAGTATCAAGCTTTGCAGGAGCAAAGGGAACACATGGAAATGTATGCCATCATATGCAAATTCATGGGCGTATGGCCCACTGAGAAAGCTCTGCAAACATGGATCAAATACCAATGGAAACCTAAGGGGAGAATCGATCTTCACCTTGGGTCCAAGGGTTTCTTCATGGTGGTGTTTACAAACATCGAAGACAAGGATAGAATATTCGAAGGAGAGCCCTACTTTTTTGCAGTAGCAGGCCTCTATATGCAGCCTTAGGTGATGAACTTTGTTCCAGAAAGGGAGACCTTCACCTCCATTCCTGTTTGGGTAAGGCTTTTTTCGCTTCCCCTAGATTATTGGCAATATGAATCACTAGTGACTACAGGTAACAAACTAGGTCGTTTTATCAGAGCCTCGGAAGCCACCAAAAGAGGCAAATATACTCGCTATGCAAGAATTTGTGCGGAGATGGACCTTTGAGGAGCACTTTCGGATGAAGTCATCTTGGAAGTCTTTGATGAGGAATGGGCACAGACGGTGGACTATGAGCATATCCCGTTTAGATGTCATAAATGCCATGAACATGGACACTTGATTAGAGACTACACTCCCAATAAGGAAGAAGACAAAAGTAAACTAAAGGCAAAGAAGGACACTGAAAACTTTCAGAAAGTTTCTAGCCTAGGAAAAGGAAACAAAAGAGAACTAAAGCAACAACGTAAAGAGGAACAAAAGGCCAATCAAAACAAATTCCAAGCACTGGTTGAGATGGAAGACATGCCATTAGAAAACCAGTTTATGGAAAAAGACCCTAAGGAGAAGGAAAAAGAGGAAAACAGCACTCCAGAACTTAATACCAATGAAGAGGAAGAAACCAAGATGAGTGAAACAAAGCTAGAAATGGACCAGGAAATGGTCCAAAGTGAAACAGATTTGGAGGAACATGAACTACAGGAAATTCTAGATAAGGAAACCCTAGATCTAGAAGGATTTCTACTGTAGGGGACCAGTGCGGGGATAGCTTCTTTACCTCCAGATGAATGCAATAGAATACAACAGTTGTTTCTGTGGAAAACCCAGGAAAAGGGGGTAGTTAGAGGAAGAGACAAGAAAGGGCACGAACACAGAGGAGTTAAAACAATGAAAGCTAATCCAAGTTTAGCAACCAAAAGTATAGGAAAGAAACGAGGAAGAAAGAAGCAGAAGGAGCTTTTAATTGAGTGTGGGAAGCTAATGATCGATTCAAGTAAGATGAAAGACCTAACTAGTTACTCCTTCACAAATCTTTAATAATGAAGTTTACATCTTGGATTATATGAGGCCAGGGTAGTAAAAGAAATCAAAGAATGCTAAGTGTGAGAATGAAACAGGATACACCGGATATAATCTTCATTTAGGAAATGAAGTGTTCCATATAGAAAATAAAAGAAATCCATAGCAAATGGCTTCAAAGATTTGAGTTTTTAGAATTCAAAGCAGATAACACAGCGGGGGGCATTCTCACTCTATGGAACCCTCAAAAAGTTAGAGTTCTAGATGCAGAGGGATCTAGAAATTAATTGTCTGTAGTCATTCAACCAGAAGGGGTGGCTAAAACCTTCCTAGTCACTAATTCTTATGGTCCTCAGAGAGCAGAGGATAAACTCACACTGTTAGAATCCCTCTCGGATCTTAGGAACAGACAAAATGGCATCCCCTGGATCTTGGGAGGGGATTCTAATATGATAAAATCTCTTTCTGAAAAGAAAGGAGGAACCATAGTGCTAAATAGAGATTCCTCAGCATTTCAAATGTTCACGAAGAACTTGAAATTGGTTGACCCAGACAAAGAGAATGGCCTATTTACATGGAACAAAAAGAGAGGAGGGGAAGCCTAGGTAGACTCTAAGTTAGATAGGTTCTGGATACCAGAAGAGCTTATGCTTATAAACAATGAAATTACAGAAAGAATTCTTCCCTTCGGTGGCTCGAATCACTCGCTAATATAGTTGGAAATGAAGGGTTTGGATTCTCCAAGGAACAGACCCTTCAGATTCGAAAATATATGGCTTGACCACCCATACTTCCTGAGTAATATCAAAGAGTGGTGGAGTGAGGACTTACAAATCCAAGGATCTAAAATGTTTCTCCTTCACAAAATACTAAATCATATTAAGAGCAAACTCAAAAACTGGAATAGGGAGGATTTTGGGAATATTTTTGTGAACAAGAAATCGGTGGAAAGGAAAATGCAGGAAATCAACCAGAAGCTGATCCAAGAAGGCTTTAAAAATGACATAAATGAACAGTATAACCAACTGCACCTGGAGTGGGAAAATCTATGCAAAAAAGAGGAAATATTCTGGAGACAAAAATCTAGAGTACAATGGCTTAAAGAAGGGGAGTGCAATACGAGGTTTCTTCATAGATCCACCATGGCCAATAGGGCATTCAACAGAATCTCAACAACAAGGGATAAAAAGGGAGAGACTCAGAATACTCGTATGGAAATTCAAAAAGTGCTTGTTCAGCATTTTCAAGACATTGCACGAGATAACAATCCAGACAGGGAAGATTCCATAAAGGAAATTACTAGATATATCCTTAAACTAGTTTCTAGAGAGGACAATTTCAACCTAAACAGACCAGTGGCAGAAGAGGATGTGAGAGAAGTTCTCAAAGATAATGAGAATGGAAAAGCACCAGGCCCTGATGGTTTTAATGTGGATTTCTTCAAATCTTGTTGGGATATATTTAAACTGGACATTGTAAATGTTGTGGATGATTCCAGGGTCAATAAATCTATTCTAAAATCCCTCAATACCTCCTTCATCTCCCCGATTCCCAAACACGAAACGGCTCAAACAATAGATAAGTATCGACCCATAGCTTTGTGCAATGTGGTTTACAAGATTATAACCAAATTAGTGGCTAATAGACTCAAGCCCCTCCTTCCTAAACTAGTGTGTGAGAAGCAATCTGGATATGTGGAAGGAAGGAAAATTTTGGATAAAATTATTCAAGCTCATGAGGTGGTTCACTCTCTTAAAAGTAAAAATCAGGCGGGGATGATCATGCAACTGGATATTGCTAAAGCGTATGATAAGGTCAATTGGGGATATATCAAGAAGATACTCATTACCTTCGGGTTTGGTCACAACTGGATAAGATGGGTTATGGTTCTGGTAACTACTTGCAGCCTTTCTATCTCGATTAATGGTTCTCCCTCAGCCATCTTCGTTCCCTCAAGAGGCCTGAGACAGAGAGACCTGCTCTCTCCCTTTCTCTTTGTCTTCGTGATGGAAGGACTGGGTAGGGCTATCAAGCAGGCCAAAAATATGGGCAAACTCAAGGGTCTTCAAGTATCGGAGAATGGACAGTCTCTTACGCACCAACAATTTGTAGATGACACCATGTTACAAGGTATTCCCACAGTCAAAGAAGCGTCTGGCTACAAACAAATCCTCAATGCTTTTGCAAAGGCTTCAGGTATGGAAGTTAATCTCACGAAATCAAAAATATTCTTCTTTAATACTAACATTTCTATTCAAAGGAATATCTTAAGAATCCTAGGCTTCTAAAGGGACTCCCTCCCCTCAAAATATTTGGGATTTCGTCTCATAGACAAGGCTATGCTTAAAAGTATTTAGGATCCTATGATAATCAAGTTGTAGGATAAAGTTAAAAAATGGACCTTCAGAGCCTTGAACTTGGCGGGAAGACTAGTTCTAACTAAGGCAGTTCTTCAATCCATCCTGATTTTCATGTTATCAGCCCTTCCAACTCCCAAATGAGTCTTAGAAAAAATCAGAAACATTCATAGGGATTTTCTGTGGGGTAAGGAGGAAATAAGGAAGAACTGGGCCCTGGTTTCCTCGGAAAAAATATGCAAACCCAAAAGCCATGGGGGTCTACGCTTAGATGATCTGGAAATTCTAAATAAAGTTCTAGGATCCAAGCTTTGGTGGCGATGGGTGCAAGAGCCAAGAGCCCTTTGGGCAAGGGTCTGGAAAGAAAAATATGTCACGTCCTAGCACACTACTAATCTTATAAGAATTTTGGGAGATTTAAGGGGCTCTCGTATCTAGAACAGGGCTTGGGAGAATAGAAATATAGTGCAACAACACAATTTCTGTGAAATCAGAGATGGGGAGCATGCACTCTTTTCGGAGGACAAATGGCAACAAGAACTGGTGCTGTTAAAGGAGGACTTCATAAGCCTCAAACAGGAACTAAATTCCTAGTGATTACACAAGGTTAAAGATTTTTGGATCTTCCCTCAGGGACAGGACAAGTGGAGAAACTAGTGCAACATTGATTGTAGAAATAACAACCTAATTACAACAAAAGCAGAAGAACTGAGAGGAATTTTAAAGCAAAGGATGATCTTGGTCACAGAGTGGAAGGATCAACTGAGATGGGGTAATAACAGTAAAGGCACCTTCAATCTCAAGGAAGCAAAGTATATTCTCCTGGGGCTGGAATCCTGCATTCCAGAAAAATCTTGGAGGCAACTCTGGTCTCATCAAGGATGGATGAAAATCAAGCTCTTTATGTGGCTATTGCACCATAAGAAAATTTTGACTTGGGACAATATTAGGAAAAGGGGTGTCTTGGGGCCTTCTAAATGCCAGCTTTGTGAAGAGCAAGAGGAAACTATGGAGCACATACTCAACTGCTCCTCCTACACCAACAGGTTGTCGAATTCCTTCTATAACATATTCCTACAATCAGACAAGGATAGAGAGAGTATCACAAACACCCTAAATAATTGGTCGGAAAATGAGGCAATTATTCAAGCATGGGCCTTCACACCAAGATTCGTTATCTGGAATCTGTGGAAAGAACGAAATAAGAAGATCTTCAAGGAGGAAAAAGCAAACCCTCAAAAGCTTTATGATTTGATTCTAAAGCAGATTAGGGAAACTATCAACACCTCAATGTGTTTTAGCCCAGAGACTCCTCCCTCAACAATGGAGTTGAGAACTCTCAGATTGTTGGGATTTCACAAGATCATTCCACAAGGGCTGGGCAAAGAGATAACGACTATGAATACAGAGAAAGATTGCTGGCAGCCTCCTCCCAAAAACTACCTGAAACTCAACATTGATGGAGCCTCCAAAGGTAATCCAGGAGTCGCGGGGTTTGGAGGAGTTTTAAGGAATGAAGAGGGAAGAATCCTATTAATATTCCATAGCCATTTAGGCAAGGCACCTAATAACATGGCAGAACTGATGGCAATGGATCAGGGCCTAGAATTTCTGTCTATAAATCGTAACTCAAATGTAATTATTGAGGCAGACTCTGAAATCACGATCAACTCTGTTAAAAGAATAAGCTGTGGATCCAAACCAAACAAAGTCTCAAAGCATTGGAGACTAATCCAGGTTTATCAAAGGATTCAAGCTCACCTTCAGGATTTAGGGTCGATCAGTTTCAATCATGTTCGCAGAACTTCTAACAAGCTGCCGGACATACTAGCCAACCAAGTGTTGAACAATGAAGATTTTAGGATGGTGAAGAAGTGGCTGGATCTGCCCCAAAATCGTTTAAAGGTTATTTTCTATAACCAAGCGGTAGAGGACATTCAGGTGGCCTGTAGTTGTGGGAGTGTTTCTAGCAAAGGTGAAGTGTCCCCAGACAATGATTCCTCGACCTCTTGACTTACCCTTTGGGTGTTATTGGTTCACAGATGGTTTTGAAACAATTCCTTTTACCTCTCCAAATCATCCTGAGGTGAT
This sequence comes from Pinus taeda, assembly GCA_000404065.3. Lineage (NCBI taxonomy): Eukaryota > Viridiplantae > Streptophyta > Pinopsida > Pinales > Pinaceae > Pinus > Pinus taeda. The sequence continues at coordinate 117,652 of APFE031225685.1, read as the reverse complement.
AGGGATTGCGTTAGATTGGAAGTGGTGGGAGAGCGGCTCCTGCAGCGATCGGATCAGTCTCCCCTATCGGCTCTGGGTGGAGACACTGGATGGTTTTGTTCTTTTGGGGAAAACTAGTAAAAGTATTGCTCTAGTGGATAATGGTGGATGGATTTTCTATTCTCCTATAATCCTTAGGGTTTAGCAAAAATTTTAGACAGGCCTAGAAAACACCTTGGTCAATAATCGTTGGCAGTGGAGCTGGGGGCTTTCACTTCCTAATTCCTATAGTCGGGTTAACAGGCAATAGGTTGAGCGATTTTCTGGAGTTCACACAGCATTACATAAAAAAGTGGTTTCGGAGGAGAGTCAGCGAATCCATTTAAAAAGTGACACATGTTGGAGGGATGGATTTGAAAACCACCCCCATCACGCCTTAAAGTTCGGCGATTTATGGTTGAGCGATATCAAGCACATCCGTCGATTTTTACCCAAGCCATCCGATGGTCGAGACGGGATGAGCAGTTTTGTGGCACGGAAGTGGTTTTCATAGCCCCTTCAGACAGTAAGCGGTTTTCACCATTCAGAGGCGATCATTTTCAATGAGTTCCACGTGGCGATCGGGTCGGGTGAAAAACCGCCCTCATCGTGAGATAACTTCAAGGCCTATTGGCTCGTGCAATATTACTATCCTCCATCAGATGGCCTGGGCAGTTTCAATGGTGTAGATCATCCATGCAGTTTTGTGGTCCCTAGGGTACAGGCTTGCAGCGAGGTAATAAATTCGTGCAACGTTTTGTCTTTCCCAAGAGGGCTTTTCATGGATTGTGTTCTCTAGCAGTGGAGCCTCCTCTTCCTGTCGTTCGCTTTGGGCTTTAAGAAACCTCGGCGAATCTCTTTTTCTTTCTCTTGTAGAATGGTTAAGCTGGGTGGTTAGATGTAAAGAAAATTTTTGCTTCAGTCCTTTTCCTCGGTCTTTGACCTTTAAGGTTGTGTTGTAACTCTATGTATTATATTTCTTGATTAATGAATGGGAACGTCCAACTCTTGCATTAGCAAAAAAAAAAGCAGTTATTTTATAATATTATAAAGTATTTAATACATCTTTACTACAAGAAACATTTATTTTATAATACTATAGAGTATTTAATACACCTTTTAAGATATTATTCATCCATATAACATATTAGTCATCCATATAACATACATACATCGCCAACACATTTTTTTAGATGTTGTTTTTATACATGACCCTCTAACACTATGCCTCAGGGATCTGCTAGTGGGGAAAGAGCTTTAGGTGACTGTACTTGCCATGCATACAGGTCCCTGAACTTCTCTCTATTGCCGATTCCTGAATATTAGTCCTATTGTGGAATATTCGGGAAATTGGTAAGATCGTTGAAAAAATACTTTAGGTGACTGTACCTGCCATGCATGTAGGGAACTATTATGGCTCCAAGCCGATTATTATATTTTTCATATACGCCTTCTCACCGCTTCAAAGTCGTTGAAGTTTTTATGATGCCTTTTTTTTATTGAAGGTCTAAGATTTTGTTATTTGCTTGTCAATTAATGTTCGACGCTAATGTCTTACGTTTATCTTCTGCTTTCACTTTGGTAAGAAAAAAAAATACGCATTCCTGATGTGTAGTCCTTAAAGAAAAACAAAAGATGAATTACTGATGTGTAGTCCTTAAAGCAAACATTATGGTGCTAAAAATTTCAAAGAGATGTGTTTTGCGCAGACCTGCATAACACTTCAAGGCAACAACATTGGCTTAAAAATGAGTCCTCCGCAATAAGTGAAGTGGAATTCATAATTCATATTCAAAATCAAATGGAATATTCACATTCAAACACCATGATGTCATTTTAGTGTTCACACACATTTAAATTAAAAATTCATACAGTATGTATGTATGTATGGTAGGTACAATCATGGAAAAGCTAAACTGTCATCTAAAGTTCTTTCTCCACACCTTGGAAGTCAAATTAGGTCTACCACACTAAAAGAATTTGCGTGTTCATGTTCATGTATGTATGTTCTTCTCTGTAGGTTGGATGATGGCTCCTTGTAGCACCGTGTTGTTCATTAAAAATTTGACATGGAGAAATATCTTCATGCGAGCTCCCACCACCTTTTGGCTGAGAAGATTGGAGTTCTTAACACTCTAGCCACTCATGCCTTAAGAATTTCAGAAGTTACTCATCTAGAGGAGGAGAGAACTCATCTCTTGAGATTTTTTAGAAAGAATGGTTATGGAAATTTGCAAGGTCTTAAGTCTTTTCAAAGAGCTAGTAAGGCTCCGAGGGTTAAAAATGGTATGGATGATCTGGTTCATATTGTTAAACTTCCTTTCATTGAGGGAACCACCAACAAGATTGTTGACATCCCTAAAAAGCATAAAGTATTCCCCTTAATACCATTAGAAGCTCCCTTAGATCTATTAAGGACCTAGTTAACCCTAAAGACATGAAAGGGGTTTATTCAATTCCTTGCTCTTGTGGGATTCCCTACATTGGGGAAATGGGTCACTCCATTAATATTCGTATTCACTAACATGCTGCTGGCCTCGGGCATAGGCGTTACCGTTCGTGAGCTATTGTTGAGCAATGAAAAATTTGCATCATCTGTGCATTGAGAACTTCGAGGTCATCACTAGGATTGATCACTTTCATCATAGGAAGTTACCTGAGGCCATTGAAATTGAAAAGCATCCGAGGAATCTCACTAGGGATGATGGCTGGACCTTAAGTAAGAGTTGGGTTCCTGTCCTTTCTTCTTGACTTCTATGTTTTTAATGTGTTTCACTCCTTATTGTGTTTGTTTTTTCTTCATTTTATTTTTCATATATATATATATATATATAAAGGGTCATCTTTGTTTAATATTAATCATTATTCTATTATTTTTATATTAGTATTTGATATCCTTCACAACTAATTTATTTTTTAATATTATTTTGACCTAACTAATGTGTAACATTTGTCTTATAACTAAAATTATTTATTTTACTCATCTAAATTTCTAACTGATACTTCTGGCATATGGGGCATCTCTGCTATTTATACCTAATTTCAGATCTCTTTTTCATCCTTGTCCTCACAATGAACCACAATAGATCTTTTGAAACATATATTCTGAATTCTTTAGATAACAATATAATTAGTTCACATATTATAGTTAAAATAATACATTTATAATAATAATAATAAATTATTGTAATATAAATAAAATTATATCAATGTCTCATTATTAAATAATATTAATTTTTATGTCAAATTTATATCCAGAAAAAACAAAAACTAATTTAAAATTATTTGAAATTTACATAGATCAAATTAATTAAATTTATTTGAAATTAACATAAGATCTAGATTTATTATATATATATATATATTGTTTTAAGTTTTTTTTAATATGATATAACATTTTATTATATTATAAAAATAAATCATATATATGAAGAATGGATTTTCATTTATTGAAAAAGTCATTTTAGGAAATAAAATATAATATTATTAAAATATTAAAATTAATATTATAAAATATAATTAACCATTAATTGTAATTTAATTATCTTTACTTAAGTAGTATTTTTAATTATATAGATAGATGTTTATTTTAGAATATGATTCTTAATATAATATAATATTAAAATAGTATATTATAGCATAAACTTAATAATTATATTTTTATTTAAAAAATATAATTTTCTAATGGAGGCTTATGTGATATCTATATATATAGAACAAATGAGATGTAAAAATGAAATTATTTGATCTTATATAATTTATTGTATGTTTAATTGACATATAATAGTTAAACTAAAAATGTATTAATAAAAAAAAGTTGTTAGTCATAAGTAAACTTTTCCAAAATTTATTTTAAATAACATAGTTTTATATCAAGTTTATATAAAGACAAATAAACTAATTTAAACTATTAGAGCTAAGATTGATGTGGAGTGATTATATAAATAGGTGTTTGTTTTAGAATATGATTTATAACATAATATAGTATTATATTATAAACCATATTATATTAATAAGGTGTTATTTTCATTAATATAAAATAAATTAGAGTTACATTTTTGTTTTTTTTTAGGGTTGGTAGGACTACATGTTGATCATGTCCAATATATCATCCACATAATTGAACGCGGAAGTCACATCAAAGAGTCCCTTAACAAGCATGGGAAAATAATTATATTATGAAAAAATATTTTAAAAAAAAATATATAAAATGATAAATAATGAATATAATTATATGAAACCTGTATATATTTAACACATTGATAGATGTTATTTAGAATAAAGTAATTTAATATAAATTAAATAATACTATAGAAAAAATTAGAATTGACTTATTATTATAACTATAATATATATATAATATAATATTATATATAATATATATATATATAATATATATATAATATATATATAATAATTATATATATAATATTATATATAGATATAGATAGATAGATAGATAGATAGATAGATAGATAGACTATTTCGATGCCTTATTTATCTAATGGTGGGGAAAGAAATTTAGGTGATTATACATGTCACGCCGACAAGTTGAGCGTGTGTGACAAGCGATGGAAGGATGACGAAATCTCGGTTAAAGGAAACGAGCTAGCATCTACGATGAGTGGTTGCTTTCGGTTAAACGCGCCCGGGCAAACATGTGATGACGAGTTGTAATGATGAGTTGCGATGAGCCATTGGGAGAGTCGAAAAATCTGAAAGTCAAAAAATCTGAAAATCAAAAAATTGAATAAGTATGGGAAAGCATGCAATGAGTTTTCTTAGTTGTCAAAAAACATACAAGTCTATGGACTGACATAAGGAGTGAATAGTTGGGCAAATTGATGCAACTCTTGGAATTACTAGGAAAATTGTAACCTTAACTCCTTGGAGGATGAGTATATATCGTTGATGAGTTGGAGGAGAAAAGGCATCAACTTCAAGCATTCCAAGTGAGTTCTAACATAAGAGGACAAGCAAAGGAGAAGGCAAATAGAGGAGGAAAAGACGTAGGTAGACCGAGGGATGAAACACACAAAACAAGGACAGAAAACCCGAGCTATAGGTTTCGGTGGATTTCGGTGCGGACAAGCTGCAGGCGGGCAACCCTCCCTATGAGCGAGTTGGCCTAGGCACACCTACTCGGCAGGCTGAACGAGTCGAATGGTGAATGAGTTGAATGAGTCCAACGGTCCAAACGAGTTGAACAAGTCAAATGCTCTGAACGAGCTGAATGCGCCGAATGGCCTAAACGAGTTGAACGAGCTAAACAACCTCAACGAGCTGAATGAATCGAACAGTGAACGAGCTAAATGAGCAGAATGGGCTGAATGAGTTGAACGAGCCGAACGGTGAACGAGTTGAATGAGTTGAATGGTGAACGAGTTGAACGAGTTAAACATGTTGAATGAGTTGAATGAGTCAAATGATGAATAAGCTGAACGAGCGAATGGTGCACGAGTTGAACAAACGAACTATGCATGAGCTAAACGAGCAAACAATGACACAAGCTGAATGAGCAAACGGTGCATGGGCTGAACAAGTTGAAAAAGCATGGCGAGGCTGAATGAAGGTTGACCCGGTGGTGGGCGACCATGAACAGACAGGCCGAGTTGGAATTTGGTAGTTTTGTCAAGGTGAACCTGGGGTTTCTGGCAAAGACCGATGTTGTAAAAATACTTGTAAGTTTGTATTATTGTTATCATTTGGGAAACCTCTAACCAGGGAGTTGCCCCTCCCACTAAAATTAGATTACATAAAATAATTAAGTGTTGAATATTAGGCATAGACCGTACTCAATAGTATTGGTCAAAAGAAATTGGGTAGCGGTGTCTCACCTGCCTATGTGCGGTTGAAAGACTACTGCCAGGATATGGGCATGACAGCTAGTATCATAGGAGAGATACAACAACAGTGTTCCAATTGGGATCAAAAACCTTTGGATGAAGGCATAATTTATTGTCTATACAGATCACAAAGGAAGCTGATTGTAGATCAAGTAGGAGAACCTCAAGTTATGACAGGAGAATCCAACAAGGACATCGAATTAGTTCTCATGGATAGGGTCATGAATAGGATTGATGAAATGGCTTCTGATGTAGCTTTGATGAAATTTGAATATGCCGAACACCGGGATATGGTAGCGAGGCTGCAAGTAGAGCACACGAATTTGAAGGAAGACTTTGAAGACCTCAAAATATGATATGAGTATACGAAATGGTTGTATACACAAACAGAGATAGAAGTCAAAGAGATTGGAGTTGCGAAAGACTAGGGTATGGCATAAACCCTAAAGTTATAGAAAGATATTACAAATGCATGAAATGAGATAGCTGTTTTGAATGAAGCAATGGGGAAAATTTCGAGTGGAGGAGTTGCTCATGTGAAAGTCAAGGAATCTCAATCCTATGATCAAACAAGAAGTGAAAAAAATCTTTGCAATTTTCTATGGTATATGGAGTAATACTTGGAGCGTTTGGGAATGTATTATGATGAGGCCAAAGTGAAGGTAGTTGCTCAATTCTTGACGAAGCATGCTAAGATGTGGTGGTGAAGAAAGATGGACCAGATTTCCAATGGTGATGCTTAGGAGATCACTTCATGGGATGATATGAAGAAAGCTTTGCAAGGCCATTTTAGTCCACAAGATGACACTTTGGATGCAAGGACAAGGATAAAGTATATGAAGGAAACAAGAAGTCTACAAGCTTATCAATGGGAATTTTCAAGTGCAATCTTGGAATTACCTGACATGGCAGAGAAGGAAAATGTGTTCAACTTCATTATAGGGTTGAAACCTTGGGCATGAAATGAGGTGAAGAGGCAGAATATCAAGACACTTGAAGAAGCTTTTGCAGTAGTTAATCACTTGGTAGAGCACTATGATGAAGGAACCGAAGAACGGAAGAAGAATACTAAGACACTGAAAGAGAAATATACAAAGTAGGAGCCTTCAAGATCGAATGACAAGTTGAAGACAAAGAAACTGTTGAAGTGTTAAATTTGTGAAGAACCACACATGGTGAAGCATTTTCTTTCAAGACCGAAAGTGGTAGTAGTAGCACAATCCAATACAAAGAAAATAAAGAAGAAACTTCCATTGGGGTTATTCAGATTTTAGGAGTTGTAGTAGCTACGAAAGAAATCTCATGACGAGACCCTCAAAAAAGAAAATTGGAGTATGTGTAGATGAAGATTTCGGAAGGCAATGTTCTCACAATGGTGGATAATGGTGCAACTCATAAATTCATGAGTGAGGATACTACAAGGAGGATTGGAGTGAATGTTTTACCAATTCAAGCACAGTTGAAACAAGTAAACTCTCCACTTGATTTAGTGATTAGTGTAGCTAACAAGATCAATGTATGCATAGGTGAATGGGTTTTGAAGGTTGATTTCACAGTTGTATAGATAAATAATTATGAAGCTATTTGAAGCTATGATAGTGCCCACATGAAGAAGTTGTATATTTACAATAGATGTGAAGGTGATCCTATTGGTGTGCCAACCATAGGGACTACAACAACCGATTGTAAGGTGACAACTATGGATGTGAAGGAAGTCAAGCAAGATGAGGAGGTATATAAGAGGTTTTCTTGTAAGGAGGAAAAAATTATGGAGCAATCACAGGTAATTATAGTGTTTTCTCATAGTATCTTAGATCTATCAAGCAGACTAGAGGTAATGGAGAAAGATGGGTATGCTAGGCTCGAGATTTAGACAAAGAATCAGGAAGCATACTTGCAGAGATTAGAGGTGGAAGATCCTGACAAATGGATTGAGATAATATGCGAGGAATAGGGAGATCCTTTGGCCTCCACTTCCTCCCCCTCTTCTTAGACTAACATGGGGATGAGGCTCATTGTTAGTTGCTCATGGTTGTGAGTCTCCAACATTTTGAGCAGGCATCTGGGGACTTTATCATACACCCTAGGCTACTTCATAACAACATTCATTTCATCTAGGATTTCAATGTGTCTTCCAAAGGTATGACATATCTTACTAATGCATATATCAAACCCTAGAAACCATTAAAAAAATTATATATCTACAAAGAGTCTAATATCCTTTCAAAATACACATGTTAGACTTCTTACTAGTGATTCATACAAATCCTAGATTTCATAGAGAATCAACCAAAGTCAATCACAACTTAGTCATTAACCTAACCAACTTCTACTAGGGTTAGTTTTTCCCCTAGATTTTCAATCAACCATCAAACAGTCAATAACATGACCAACTACCAGTAGGGTTAGTTTGCAAACCCTATATTTCCAAGCAATAATCGCACTGAACCAAAAATTCAAATTTCAACAATCTCTTTACAATCCTCAAATCGTCATATTTCAAATATTTTACTTTGACTAAGGTTTAACTCCAAAACTTTAGAATTCCAAAATCTCAACAATCATTAAATGCATAGATCTCATATTGTTACATTTTACACTAGACAATGTCATTACCACGATTTAACTTCAAAACCCTAGATTTTCATTTTCAACTATAATCTAATGGATTTTGGATTGTAATTTCACACACACTAGATAATTTTAGCTTCACTATGGTTTAGCTATAACACCCTAGATTTTCCAGATATCATCATCCTAGAATCTCAAACAATGAATTCTATTAAATTCTAAGACTCCTGACCATCAATCACTAGGTCAATGCATATCTAGTAATTGATAACCATACATAAGAATATCATATGTCCAACAACGTCAATACATCTTGACCTAGACCAACCTAGGATCTCAATCAAATGGACACACACACACACACACACACACATATATATATAATCATGCAAATACATTTCATATCATGTGTTAGTCAAACCCAACTTCACAATAATATCAAATAAGAGTTAGACACAATCATTTTGATTACCCTAGGGTTTATTAGAAAAACACACACATACCATGTAAATCAATTCTAAGACAATATAAGGGCCTTTCTCACTCATTCCACCAAACCATAATGAGTTAGGCTTCCAATGTAGAACATACATTCCACCAAAACCTAATGTGTTAGGGTTCCAATGTAGAAACATAACAAACACTACATTACCCAAACATAAAGGTTCCAGGATTTTAGACCTTATCACTCAACCCTAAGCAGTTAGGATATCATGATCATACCAAAATCCCAAATATGACATCATCAATGTAACTTCAACTAGCATTTCACAATCATCCTTAAGTAACTTAGAATTTTAGACATTGATATTAGCATACCCTTCGGTTAGGTTCTTCGAGAACCTCTCTAGGATACTACATAGTCAATCAAGGATATGAATGGGGTGGGTTTATTTATCAAGAGATGGATCACCCAAATAATAATCACTAAGATTCAGTATAGCTAGTCACAATGGAGTTAGTAATAGATCATCAAATGAATAATCCTTTAAATCAGTGTATTCAAAGCATACCTTTGTTTCTTGCTAACCTTGTCTTGAGAGATCCTCTTTCTTTTGGATGCTTTCCCTTTGTTTCTTGATTACCCTTTTCTTGGGAGATCCTCCTTCTTGTGGATGTTTTCCCTAATCAAGACAATAGAGGGAGAATGGTGATTAGTATTTAATATGATCAAAACTGAATGAGTACATGAACCCAATACTGAAAAAAATATGAAATACTTATCTTAACTAAGAAGGTTGCCACAGTATCTTCTTTAGTCATTTTCGTATTCCTCATCTTATTCTTCAAACTTGTACTTTATCAATGTTCTTAATAGTGAATAGCTTTGACAAGGCTTCATATATATCCTGAGCATGATCGATGTTAGCTATGTATGGGACATGATTTTCTTTTATCCTTTCTACCATTAGATTCATAGCCACCAATTCTAAATCCCTAAATTTCTCTTTTTCACCATCACTAGCTTCTTTTGTAAAATTCTTTACATTTCTTTTACCAAATCTAGCACCTTGTTCTTCTCGAGGATTATGTCAAACCTCTTCTTCCAGGATCTGAAGTTAGATGCTCCTTCAATCTTGTTCTCATCCTTGATAGAGTTAGACATCTTCATTGAATATGATAGACTCATTTCCATAGACAGAACTCCTATGAATGGATATGCCTTTTCCTTCTTCACCAAAGCTTTGATCCTATGTTGAAAAATAAAAAATGCAGCAAAGATTTTCTTGATCTTGATAATTACCTGTGATGTTTCTTATTGTTACATTTCTTTATGTCTTATTTCTTTAGTTCATCAAGAAACTACCAAAAGAAACAGTACATAAAACAATGGACACAGGATGTAGGCACATCTTAGGGAAAAACCTTCCTCGAGGGGAAAACCTAGTCAAAGTAATTCGTGCTTTCAATAGTATTCTTTGAGACTCTTCACCCTAGCCCTTGACCAGACCTTCCTTCCACACCATGTCAGCCTATAGAAGATTGACCTCTTCCCAAAAACTTTGACTATGCAACAACTTGTTTCAGTTAATAGCTTCTAGGAGCAGTCCAACTTGGAAGACTCAAATATCCCAATCCAGAGCATGAAACAGAGAGAGACCACCACCAAAATTTCAATTTTCGTTGACTCCTTAGACTCACCCAAAATCTCATTCACTTCGGCTTCCCGGCAATAGACTTTCCAAGCTACCCACTTCGCACTTTTGCCCAGTAAATAGATTTTTGAACTTCTACCCAGTAAAGAGAATTCAAACTTGATGAGAAGTGATGCTCCAAATGAATTCGATTTACTTCCTTTTATAGGCTTCTTGTGGGGTCGAATAGGGTCTTAGGTCAACTTGATATTCCCTTAGGCCGACATTGTGTGGAGGTTCCATAATTCATATTTGACTCAATACTAAACCTTTTTACATGATCCAAAAGCCCAAGAAGGGTCTCTTTAAGTGTACAATAATTTTATACACTGAGAATAAATGCTAGAAGTCCTCAATGGGGAATTTGACATAAAACATGGTGACCCAAGCATGAAACCAATGATTTAATAAGTCACAACAATAATAATAAAAATAATTTTCTTTATTATTTTGACAAGTACATTACATGATGACTCAAGTACATTATTGAAGACTGAACATAGTTAAGTTTTCCAACAAAGCCCTCAATTTGGACAAGGAGACAAGAGTAAAAACCAAGCCCATTATTTCTGTTGAATTCCCCCACTAATCGATGTTCGGATGTATCCATGATGAGTAAGAAAAAATACCTAACTACATAATGAAAGCCATACCTTCGTGGTTGGAAGGCCCACACTCAAACACATGATCATGAAAGATGGGCGAGGGTGCATAATGATTGACTTAGGTGGTGGAGATGGTGGCACATCGAGCTATCTGGGGGTTGTAAGGGATTGTTGGTTGTTGGTTGAAGACAGTATAGGAGAAAATTTATCCTATGGGTGTCACGCATAGGTGGCGAGTAACAGGCACCCAAGGAATCATCTGGAATGGTTTTGAAAGGGTTAGTTCCTTTAAGCACACCCCAAATATTCATTAAAAATTATTTCAAGCTTAAGTGTCAAAGGCTCTGAGATTTGTACATGTGAATATTCCATCATTTATGCAATTCGAAAACCCAAGTTTTCCTTTGTGAAAAGAAATATTTCAAGATGGCAATCACATCCTCCAAAACTAGTAGGATAGACCCCAAGGTCTTCCTCCATATGTGGACTCATGGATCTCCAAAATAAAGCAACCAAATATGTCATATCCTTTAAAATTGAACTAATTTCACCTCAATAAAGGGGACAACCCCAAGTTTTTCATGTACAGGTCGGCCCAAAATACTTGTGCCTTCACACATGTAGGTCAACTTAGCATCCCAAATCATGTCGACCACAAAAATAATTTTTTATTTTGCGCAAATGTGTGTGTGTGTGTATTTTAAAGAAAAATTTATAAGTGCTCCAGTCTTCGTTGGTGTGAAGAGTTCATTTGCTGGTAATGACAACATGGTTGAGGCCAGTTAAACCCCATTCTAATAGAAAATCTAGCATATCTTTTGCTCATTTGTCAACAGAGCTAAGTCAGGATCTCTTGAGTCTTTAGTTTTTTACTAGAGAAATGCACGGTATAAAATAGGCACATTACAACCTCTAAACCCACTTATTAGTTTATGTTATGATCGAGTACCAAGGGCATCAATTACTGCTGCTACAGGTCTTGATCATTTTCACAAGATGATGACAAATCATTCACAAATAAGTGAGTCCTTGCACACCTTTGAAAATGTCGAGGCTTCCTAATGCACTATATAGAACGAAAGTTACATGTGTTCAATTCAATGTTCGAGTGCACTCTACAAAGCCACAATAACAATTTTTTTTTTTTTTGTTAATCTTAACTAGGGCATTGCTAGAATTAACTTTCTTGAACTAATAACAACTTCAAACAATCATTATAATTTACTACTATTAGCATTCACATTATTCATAATTAGAAAATTCATTCATAAGCATGAAAAAGAAGTATTAAATCACAATAGAAACATGAAGAAGCCATGAGACAAGAGACACAAATTGGGCCTAATGCCAAGGAAAAACCGACAAGGAGAAAACCCAGAAATTATTCCTTATGAGTGCGAGAGAGAGTTCATAGTACATCAATACATTAAAAGTAGAATCAACAGAATAAACAAACCAATACCCTAGAGTAAGAAGAAATTCCAAAACCCTCCTGAAATTCGTCCTCCTTTCCTTACATAGAACTCGTTGGAGAAGACAAAAAATGTGTGATGCGAATTACCCACGTGAGGAGGTGAGTGTCACAAACATATAGCCTAGTCAAGGGGTCAAATGGGTGCCTCAAAGGGACCAACCAAACTAAATTTATTATGAGGTCAACTTGTAAATTTTGGAGGGAAATTATAAATCAAAATTTGTATTTTTTTTTCCTTCCTTTTAATTTCATAGGTGTAAATGAAGACCATTTCCATCAAAACCTCGAACTTCATCTTATTTCTAGTTGTACTAATAAGAAATCTATTGCAATAGAGAAGTGTTCTTAGCAACAAAAAAATAATGTGGGGAGAAGTCTTAACATTGTGGTCGTGAAGCATATTTTCTACATAAATATTTAGAGAGAAAAAGTGATTGAAAAATCTTCCTACACCTTTATACTTGGTTGCATCAATTATGTCCCCTGTATCTTCAACCATTTCAGCTATATAATGAGAGGGAATCTTGTTGACTAAACTAGTAGGCCCATCCAAAGGAGATTGATCCTTAGACTCACATCCTACAACAAAGTGATATTCATCATTTCCAGTTCAATGCTCAACCTCCAAATTGGAAATAAGCTCACCTTATTTAAAGTGGAAATACCACCTTTAAAATCCTTACAAGATTTGTTTAAACATCATACAACCTACATGGACCTATGAGACCAGTCAATTCTACAGAGAGCTTGTACTTCCAGCTGATGAATACTTCCATAGTTTCCTTCAACACTCTCTTATGCTTGTTAGATTTTGTAGCTTAGACAACAGTTTGGTTCAAATGATGTTCATGAGGCTAGCAACAAAGGTGGATTAATTATCACCAATACGTAGAAAAAAATTCTAAGTGAAATTATCTTAATTAAATTAATTAGCGATTTTTAATTATTTTTGTATGTCTAACTTAGGGAAACAGGTTAATTAATCAGGATTAATCGAGACAAATCGATTATCTCTAGATACTTCTATAAAAGAAAATTTTAGAAGCCGATATGATCTTAGCCATTACTCGGAGTTAGATTATGGTCATTGATTTTTCAATGAGAGATTATAAGAGGAATTCAATGGGACCTTTAGAGATCAATTCGATGAAATAACAACAAGGGTGCAGTGACAATGTGGGAGGCACCAACAATAGGTTTGCAACAGAAGAGATTGAGGAGAGAATTTCTAGAGAAATGCTTCACAATGGTTCCAGTGCTTTCTGAGAAGGAAAGAGGAAGAACTATTTTGGAAAAGCACAACTGATATAGACATCAAGTAGCCAATTTATTCAGTGAAAATTTCCAGAAGTTTTTTGCAATTGGCATTTATCAGTACAGTTCCCTGGATCCAATGCATGTTGGTTTTGCAATTTGTTGGAGGCAGTATTACTCAAGAGATTGATTACAAGAGACAATACGAGTTTCTGGTGAACAATTCATATTTCCCAGATAGCCATTGCAAGTTTCAGGAGGAAACGTCAATTTCCTAAGAGAGGCCGCGTTTGTTTGCAAAGGGAAATGCTTAATTTATTAGTTTGATTTGGTTAGTGTAAGTGAAGAAATAATTTGTTGAATCTTTTATGGGGAGAGGCACAGATTTTATGTAATCCTTGATTTGTTGAAGAAATAATAAAATCCATGATTTGCAGAACTTGTTTTTCTAGGGATAATTTGTCCAAAAATACCGGTGTAAAATTTGTGTTATTTTCTCAGTTCTTGTGATTATTTATTTATGAAAATGGAGTTGTGTTATTTTCAATATTTGTCGTGAATTAATTTTCTAGAAGGCATTTTCTGCAAATGTAGAAGAATAATAACTAGTAACTGCAATAGAATTTTCACATAGTATCAAAGCGAGTTTAGTAAAGCATAGATTTGATGGCAGAAGAAGGTTAGTCTAGGGCACAAGAAGAGATATTGAGTGTTTATAAAATCCAATTTGAAATTCTCCATATTTATTTTGGTTTTGTCTCTTTTCTAAGGGTTTTTAGTAATGGCTTCAACAAGGCAGAGATCAAAACAGATTGGATGGAGCTTCTAACTTTGGTATTTGGAAAGTCATAATTTCTTTGTTGCTAGAGGAGAAGGGTCTCAAAGAATATGTGACCAGTGTTTTAGTTGTACCAACATGTTTATCACAACTTGTTGCATACAAGAAGGAATATTGAAGGCAAAAGAATAATCCTTGATGGAGTTAAGGATCATATTGTTCTGCATGTCATAGATTTGGATAAAATGAAGTAGATGTTGGATTCCATTCTAAATTTGCACCAAAATCATACCATGAATAAGAAGTTGATTCCTAGGGAGAACATGAGAAATACCATATGAATAAGGGTGAATTCTTTGTTAGCTACCTCACCAAGCTCAGTCAAGAACAAGTTAGCATCTATCCGAGATCAATTAACTGATGATGAACTCATGATACTGATCTTGAATGGGCTCAAAAAGCAATGGGATGTGTTCATTCAGGTGATAAATGGACAAGATACACTTAACCATGTTGGGATCGACTATGGAGAAATTTCACTCAAGAAGAGTTTAGACTGAGTCTTTTCAGTAGTAGTAGTAGCAATAAGCCTAAGAAGCATGAGGATAATGAGAACGTGGTCCTAGAAGAAAAGGACAAGGCCAAGAAGGGTTCTAGTAAAGGATATAAGGTAAAAGAGAAGAAAAAGGACTTGAGTAAAATCAAGTGCTTTATTTATAGATAGAATGGTCACTATGTTAGTCAATGTCCAAACTAGAAGAAGGAAGATGAGAAGAAGAAAGGGAAGTCGCAGACAACAACTTCAACAAACATTGAAAATATATCTTCTAGACTAGATGATGAGTTCGATGTCATAGCCTGCCTCTCTAGCTCTATAGCTACAGGTGTCTGGTATATTGACAGTGGAGCATCATGTCACATGACAGGAGTTAGAGAATAATTTTCCAGTTATGAAGAAAGTGATATAGGCTTCCAGATTCAAATGGTAAATAAGTCCAAGTGCACTCCAGTTGGGAGAGGGATAGTTACCTTTCTAAGGGAGTCAAGCAAGAGTACTCATGTTACAGGTGTGTTGCATGTGCCAAGTTTACGTATGAACTTGAGTTCAGTTTCAACTCTTTAGGGGAAAGGATATGATGTCTACTTTTGAGGGTCAAAGGTTTATAGGAAGCACCAACATTGGAAATTAGAGAAGCATGTTTGAGTGAGGAAGAACAAGTTATACAGGCTGCAGTTGGATGCTCCAATGGAGCTAGTGAGAAACAAGAGTAGCAAAGACATGGGTGAACCATGGCATATGAGGATGGGACACATCCGTCATGGAGCACTTATATTGCTTAGGGAGACTATGACAGGAGTTCCAGAAGCTACTACAGAGCATGATGATGTGTGTAGGGGATGCTTGCTTGGGATTTTTTCGAAACCAACGTTTCCTAATACTAACAATAGTGCCAAGGGTGTGCTTGAGTTGATACATTATAATATATGTGGCTTATTTTCTATGAAATCTCTCAAGATTTATGATTATTTTGTAACATTCATTGATGATTACTGCAGTAATACAGATAATGGAGGTGAGTATGTGGAAAAAGCCTTCAAATAGTTGTGGAAAGGAGGGCATCAAGAGAGAGTAGATAGTTCCATATAACCCACAATAAAATGGGGTCGCTAATAGGAAGAATAGTAAAATAGTTTGAGTAGTGAGGGCGATGTTATATAACCAAGATATGCCTAGATTTCTATGGGAAGAGGCATGTAGTACAAAAGTATATATTCAAAACAAGGTACCTTACAAGGCATTGGGGAAGATGACACCCAAGTATTCGAAAATTGAAAAGGAAGAAAGATTTTATTGTGTTGACAATTACTTGTCGAATTCTTGTATTCTTATTTACTTTCTTCATGTTCTTCTTTTATCTTCTTTTCATCAATCAATCATCAAATCAAAAGAATGAAGATCAATGACACTAGAAGTAGGCACTCATCCAAGGCTAAAACCCCTATGTAGGGGAAAATCCAATCAAACTCTTCCACTAATAGATTCAAATCAAATTGAGACAAACCAAGACCTTTTTGACCTAGAAAAAGTCTTGCTCCAATCACCAAGTCAGCCCTTCCTTTATGTAGACACACTCTACCAAATCCTCCAAATATTAGCTCCTCAAATATTGCTTTGATCTAGAATTTCAACCCCCCAGCTATAGAATTTTCGACTTGTAGTAACTACAGAAGTTTCGACCCCTGCAACTTGCCCAGAAACTCTATGAAACTCGCACGTGCGAGAGAGATATGCTCTAAACATTGATTTAACTTCTTCCTTGAATTAGGTCTTCTTCTCCTACAATTCACTCTCCTTTTGTCCTGTTTCTCTTGTAGATTGAACTTGTTGAGTATATGCTCCAAATGAGTTGAACTGTCTCTACATATGAAACTTCCATAGCGTCAAATTCGGTTTAATTGGTCTAACTTCTCCAGTACAGGGACGGCTTAGTAACGATGCTCAAAATGACTATTTTTTACTCAAAATAAATTTCTTTACATGGTACAAATTTGTAAGAAGTGTCTAATAAATGTGACAAAAAATCTTTTGAGTCTTGACAAAACCTAGAAGCCTTAAATGGAGGCAATGACCTAGAAAATAAAATAATAAAGCATGAAACCCATGTTTTAATAAACAATTTTCCTTTATAGTAAAATTTCCTTTTAAGCCCCAAGGGTTAGCTCAGTTGATCGAGCTCCCATTGCTATGTACCTCGCCAGTTGGGAGGTCATGGGGTTGTTAGGTAAACTTGACTTGGGATAGAGTCAAAGTTGACCAGGTTAAACTGTGAAGGTTTCGGGGCACATGGTATTGTGCACCCATAGTATTTTTCCGGTGTTATTATATGTAATGGAGCTTATAAAAGACTAGAAGGACTTCATTGTAATGCAAGACCTAGAAGTGAGCGGTGAAGGCTCACATGGTCAGATTGGCCAGGGTTTGGACCAATGCTAATGAGATCTTATTAGGTTGGGTTTTTCCCCAGATTTTGGGTTTTCCTTGATAAACATTTGTGTTTATGTGTTTATGGTCGTTGCTAGTTATTTTTATATTTATTCCTCTCAGTAATTATTTATGTTATTAGTAAATTCATTAACAACTGGTATCAGAGCCAGATATTGGCTTCAAAGGGATTCTTTGATACCAGGGATTTATAGTGCCTGATTAGATCAATGCAGCCTTTTTAGAGATCTCGGTCTGGAAAATAATGGTGGAACAATCATACATGGAAGAACCTTGAGGAGAATTTGTGGAAGATAGTATCGTAACTGCCAGGGATCGCAGTGCATTTTGGATATTTAACGATTTGGAACATACTAACGAATTTTCTAAGATTCATGCGGTTATTTAAAGAAGGTCAGCAAAAGAAAATTGTTCATGCGGCTTCAAAAATTGTTCATTTTCTGCTATGTGAGGCCACTGGTGCTGTAATCTACGAGGTTCTCGTTGAGCTCACAGTTGAAGACGTTTGATAGAAGTTTTTGAGCAAATCAAATTGAGAGAGGCTAGATGAGAATCGCGGTAGAAATAAACAAAAAAAATAAAATTTAATGAAGTCAAAATTATTGCATGTAAATGGGCATACTACTGTAAAACCTGGTAAGGCATGTGCACCCCTAGGTGATCATCGGTAAAGTCTAGGTTAGACCTAGGTGATAGGGGAGATGTCGGGTTAACAATACCACGTGTAAAAACTCTGAGCGGGGTAAGGGCTAGAGTGAGTGGGATTATCTCACTTAGCAGGTTTGGTTGGAGTTAGTCAAGGAACACCAAGTCAAGATTAAGGTGGGAATTGTTAGGCAAACTTAACTCGAGATAGAGTCAAAGTTGACTAGGTTGAACAATGATGGTTTTGAGGCACATGGTATTGTGTACGCATAGTATTCTACCGGTGGTATTATATGTAATGGAGCTTATAAAAGGCTGGAAGGACTTCATTGTAATGCAAGACCTGGAGGTGAGCGGTGAAGGCTCACTTGGTCAAATTAGCTAGGGTTTTGGCCAATGCTAATGAGGTCTTATTAGGTTGGGTTTTTCCCCGAATTTGGGGTTGTCCCAGATAAACATTTGTGTTTATGTGTTTATGGTTGTTACTGGTTATTTTTATATTTATTCCTCTCAGTAATTATTTATGTTATTAGCAAATTTCTTAGCAGGGGTCAAATCTCCTCGATGTTCTTGGGGTTAGCGCTCGCCTGTTTGACCAATGGGTAGATCCTTTGAAGCTGATGTGCCTGTAGTTTTCCTGTGGATGTAGCAGCCACCGAGTGTCTATGAATTACCCTAAAAAATAGGGGAAAATTATTTTTTCTCTTTCTTTATTTTGACAAATAAATTACATCGTGACTCAATAACAATTATGAAGATTGACACTAGTTACATTCTTCAACACTCCCTATTAACTAGGGAGTTATACATAATTACATATATGCATAAGTACATGGACGATCTCAGAATGCTGTGCTCCATGAATAGTCACACAACACGTAGTGCTACTGATTAGATACTTGACCAAGATATCTCATCGGGAGGGGACTAAGGTGTTTTCCAAGATTTAGCCATGCTAGATTTGTATCGAAGGTCGAAGCTATAATACCAATGCCACCATCCCTACTTAGGGATCTAGACATCATAAAACATACGTTATGACAAATGTACACTAAATGTAAAAACATTCAAATAAGAAAGACCTATATATTCAAATAATGTAATAGGACAATGATGTTAAGAAAGGATGGTTATGTACAATAGATATACCCTTTGAAAAATTAACATAGATTCAATTTCTCATTTATTCATTTCTTGTCCTGACATAGCCCTTTGTAAAATTAACATAGATTCAATTCCTCATTTATTCATCTATTTTCCTTATGTAGCTGCATGGTAACCTAGAAGAAATATTCTCTACAGGAGTGTATACAACACTCACACAACACTCGAAATATAAAGGTGAAATTTAGAAGTATGGCTCATTTCCAAGTTTCATGGTTTATTTTATTTGTGTAGCCCAAAACACCCAAATAAAATAACTTGGAGTTATTTCTTTCATAATTTGTCATTTAATTGATAACACGCATGCTATTTTGTAAAGACAAGATATGGTGTTCAACTTTAATTTTGTCTTTTACTTGATAACAATCATGTTAATCCTTGAATCTTATTGTTCTCCATATTTTTGTTCTGTCTTAAAGCCTATTTTAAAGTATATTCAATTTATGTTTTTTATTGTGAGATCCAATCTTTGTATTCATTAGAAAGTAGATAATTTTCAAGAATTTTGTAAAGCTTTATAGTCAAATTATAAAAATGTAAAAGTCAACACTAAAAGAAATTTTCTCTAGAGGAATATATAAAACACTCAAAACATGAAGGTGAGATTCACAAGTACGGCTCATTTCTATGTTTCATGGTTTATTATATTTGGGTGGCCCAAAACATTGGTATTTTCTAGTGATGTGAGTGATTGAGGCAATGTTAATGGTCTCTCTTAATAAGTTCACCAAAGAATATGAAATTAAGCCTAGGCAAAAGAATCAAAGCACTCTTGAAATGCCTTTTATTAATTTCGATGATCCAGGTGGCTCTAGAGACACACATAGGACAATGAGGTCTTATGAAATCTTGAAAATCGAAATGATCAAAATTCTTTCGAACTAGGACCAGAGCGTAGATCTTGTCGTCTTGATCGTGGCAGTGCAAACGGTTCATCAATTCAAGCTCGTATGAGGGAGAATGAGCCAGTCAAAGTTCTGGTCAAAGTTGGGTTATGGGCCAGGTTTAAGTGTCCTACAATTTGACCGACCCTGAGGGATGAAACCTAGCTCCCAAAAGAGGTCAAAATTCTGGCCTCATTAATTTGCCCAATATCCCTTATTTTCTAAAGATTTGTAAAACACCTCTATTATAAATAAAAATCAAAAAAATAATTATGAGGTGGCGGGCCACCATCCCTGCCACCCCACAACCAACATACCAAATTGTATTTAAATTTTTCCAATGGGCCATGACTCCTGTCGGCCCCCAAACCCAACATACAAACCATAACTATATTAATATTAATGTGTGGTAGGCGCAGCCCACCTCCGGTGGACTCGCCCAACACCCCCAAAACACCAATACATGTGTTATAAAATGGAGGGGCCGGTGGGAGTTGAACCCACGACCGGCAGGAGAGCAAGCCCTGCCCACGCGGAAACCTCATAACACACCCTCCAATACATGCAACGACCCCGACAATACACTCCATTAAATGCACCCAACAAACCTTAATGAAACCACCAAACTCTAAATGTGCCACACATCAAAAACATATTGTGGAGGGTATGAGGCGAGCCACCCAAGGTGGACCCGACCCCCAGCAAAAATATACATTGTGGTTATTAAAAAAAACAATAATGTATTAAAATGATAGGGGCGGGGTTTGACCACCCGACGCCTCCTCAACTAATGGTTATTATTACTAATCTGCCCAAACGGATTTGTTGGTAACTCCATCCATAAATCATATAAACCTTCATTTCACCAGTGCGCCTAGGCAGGTGGAGGAACCAGGAATGGGAATGAAAATCGAGGGGATTTTTTAATTAATTTATTTGTAGGTGGAGCCATGATCGAGTGAAATTTCCAAGAGGGTGAAATTTTTGCAATGTCCAAATGGAACAAATTTTATGTCGATATTATACCTCTCAGCGACACAAACTCGATGGTGCAGTCTGTTTCCTGATTTGAGCAGCATATTTGTAGGGGAAATGAAGGAGAGAATATTTGAGGAATCTAGGGGGAATCTAAAAGATTCCTTAAGCCCCAAAATTCCACTTTCTCAGAATTCAGAAATTTGACAGACGATTTTTCACTATTCGACACCACAAATTTGATGGTGCATTCAAATTTCCCATTTTCTCATTCTATTTCTTGGCCACTTTTCTAAGTGGAGTGCAGGTGTGCAGGTGTCAGCATTCATGTGTGAGCAACCATTTCCATGAGATTCAATTCTGCGAGATTAATGGTACGGCCAGCTTCATCAGTTTGACATCCTTTTCTTTAGATGACCTATAGATGTGAGGTATATGCAGTGTGTTCATGTACTTCTTTTGATATGCATTGTGCTGCACAGATCCCTGTTTGATGTTTGATGTGGGATCTTGTTTTCACACTTGTTTCATGATTCCTAGCTGATGTGATGTAGAATCATTTGTGGGATGTACTTGTTGTCATGATTCATCATGTTTTATTTGAGATCACTTTGTCATAATGTTGGTAGGATAATCATGTTGTTTCCATATATGTTCGTTGAGATCCCTTTTATTCCATGTGGCAGGATGCTCACTGTCATCATGCATGAGTTTATGTCATAATGATAGGAGTGTTTTTGACTGAGAGTTCCCATAGCGAAAAATCTCTTGGAGCCACTCCTACGTGAGGGAATTTTCCTTGTATGATAGTGACATCACCTCTTGTTTACATCATCACTATTGATATCACTTAATACAGTGGACTACACCATGTTGACACTAGGGCCTGGAGACATAGTCCATCCTGGACAAACTTTGTTATCAACGTCTTGCTATTTTATGTTGTTGATGATTGTCATGTTCCTTCTTCTTTTCAGCATGCACATGTATTCATTTATGTTTGTTTAAAATGAAATTTAACACATCACCAAAGTAAAAGGTCTTGGAAGGTTCCTTGGTCACACCTGGACCTAGATCAAGTGGTATCAGAGCAGTCTTTGCGTGGATGTGAACTGCAAGCATGAGCAATGGAACATGCAGCGACAGAGGATAAAAAAGCGATGTATGAAACCATGCTCAAAATTTCCAAAAGGGTAGATATAATGTATGAAACTCTACAAACAGAGACAGAGGAAAAGGATCGATGACAACTTCAGTTGTGGGCCACTGAAGAGGCCCTGGAAGAACTGAAGTGCAACAACTAAAGTCTTCAAACAGATAACACTAAATTAAAGATGCTTGTACATGAAGAGAGAGAGCAGAGACATAGTTTTCTATGATAGCTGCAAGCTAAGGACGAGGCCTTAGAAACGTTGCAAAACGAGATATGTGAGGTAAAAAGTAGTTCTCCGTCTTCATGTATGTGTCCTGATGATGATTTCACTGTTTTTGAAAATCATACCACAGGAATTGGCTCTAGACAATTGAAGAAAATGGGATATGAAGGAAAATGCTTGGGCATTAATGGCCAAGGCATTGTCAATCCCATCAAAGTAGAAGAATTACCCTATCAGGTAGGACTTACGTATGTCAGAAAGGAAGTTGGGGAATGTGTCAAGACAGCTAGCGAACGACCAACAATAGATGATGAGAAGCCCTCATCAGTTCTTTCCAAATCGACAGAGGAGGTAAAAGATGTTGATTTCCTTTCAGTTTCATCTTCACATAGTATGATTTTTGTTGGAGATGTGGAGATCCCAATTACAGGGACAAACATGAGGCTCCTTACAATAACGAGGCACAAGGAGGAAAAAGAACTTGCTGTTAATAGCCAATGCATAACTCAACCATTCGAGGTTGTGTAGAGACCTCAACTCCTAGGCTTGAGATACACCAAGAGAGAATGTTCGAAGGTGTCATATTCTTCCAAAACATCATCGAAATAATTGAGGAAAGAGAATGATGGGAACACATCCCCATCATCCCATGGTAGTGCCCATTGTAGGGAAATATCTAAGGCAAGCTCTCTTCATCATACTTACACTAGAGACAGCAAGGAAAGGTATAACCACTCTCGACATTCGAATGTCCATTTCGATTTTAATCATGTTTTTAATGATGAACATAAAACATGGTATCAAAAAACATGTACCTTTTGTGGATTACATAACCATACTTTTTCTAAGTGTTGGAAAAGAATAGCAGCACACAAAAGGATGAGGCATGAAAGACCCTCTTGACATCACATAAAGAAACATGTTAATGAGATCTGGAGGAAGGATATCTATTGTAGTCATTGCAACAGATGTGGCCATCAAAGAGCCACATGTTTGAGGCTCCATCTTGAGCAACACCTTAAAAACAAAGATGGAGCTTGAGATACCATACCGAAATGCCAATTTGTGCACAAGTGTTATAGTGAGATCAGCACAGCGTTCTCTCCAAACTATGCGATGATTTTGACTCAGGTGTGCCAGCCTCTCTCCTCTCTCAGCATATAGGTTTGACAACCCTGCAGCTCTAATACCATGTCTCCAACATGCTGCCATCAAAGATATTGTTTGGATCTTAGCTTCCATGCCATAAATCTTAGCTTCTATGTCTTTCTTTAAACCATCCATCTTAGATTTTGTTACCTTTTTGTGCGAGTGACATTTTTTGCACTTCGTCTCGTAATTTTGATATATCAAGTTGCATTTCTTCCTCTTCTTCATGAGTCATGTTAGAGATTTCAGGTTGCTTACTAGGTGTTTCCATTTTCTTTCTTTGGGGCATCAATTACTGATAATAATGCTTCACTACTCCCTTTGAATTTCTTCAAACTAATTTTTCAAACCAAGCTTATGCAAAAATTTAAAAAAAGCTACACACTTTCTCTTTTACTTTGTAGGATCTTGATAATGAATCTCATGTATTTTTGTAATTTTGGATCTGCAAGGTCTGAAATTTCTTCTTTCTATAACCCTCTGAGTAATATTTCTAACTCCACAAGTCAAATCAAGATTGGATTCTCTAATGAAGATTTATGTTAAATCTCCCATGATGACCTGAGTATAGACTTGTCTAGTAGGGCAAACTTGTATGACGTGCCGCGGGTCACTATTTCAACCTTAGGTTCTAAAAATGGTACCCAAAAAACTACAGTCTGTCCTCTTTCTATAACTTTGTACGAAAATTCAATCTGACGCTCAGAGAGAAAGTTATGATGATTTCCCCAAGGTGACCGGTTTGGACTGTAATTCAGGGGTCTGCAAAAACTCTAACTTCCTCATATTATATCTCCAAAAATATAGTGAGACAAGATCTTAAAATTCAGAGCCGAGGTTTAGACCAATTTCATCTGAAATGGGGTTTTGTTTTAGCTTCTGAAACTTCGTAGAGAAAGCATTATAGAAAACATTCCATGATGACCCGTTTTAGATGAAATTCAAGAGCTTGCAGAAACCCTAACTTCCTCAAATCATATCTCTGAAAATATACAGAGGCAAGATATGAAATTTGGACAAAAGGTTCAACAAGATTTCATCTCAAATGGATTTTTCTTTTTGCTTCTAAAACGTTAGAGAATGAAGGTTATAATGAAAATTCTGTGATGACCTATTTGGAGCAGCGAAACCCTAGAATCCAAAGCTCTAATACCAAATGTTATGTAACGAGCTCACAAAAAGATAGAAAATATAGATAAACACCTTAGAATTCAGCCTCTTCGAAGGGGAAACCTCCTTTACATTACACAAATGAACAATTCTTGGATGATACAAATTGAAAAACCTCCTTTCTCTATATAAGAGTCTAAGGGGTCACAATATAACCAAGCCAGCCTAACAATAATAATATAAAGGCACAAAAATAACAATAGTGGGATTCTATGGAGCATAATAATAACAATAAAGGATATAATGACAATAGTAATGGGGGAATCACTAGTATTATAGGGACCTAACAATGATGCAGCACCCAAATAGTTGGGAAAACTACCTTTACTTAGTAGAGTTTTCCTACAACAAAAACTATCATACCTCCTTAAAGACGAGTTCACTGGAGGTGGTATGATAGGTCCCTATACTACTAGTGTAACCCCTTATTGTTATTATTAAAACCCACTTATTATATTTTGCCCCCATGTATGCCCCATATTGTTATTATTGTGCCCCATAGAAGCCCACTATTGTTATTATTGTGTCCTTACATTATTATTGTTATGTCGGCTTTGTTTATATTATGACCCCTTAGACTCCTATATATAGAAAGGAGGTCTTGTCATTTGTATCATCCAATAATTGTTCATTTGTGTAATGTAAAGGAGATTTCCCCCTCAAAGAGTCTTATTTTGAAGGTATTTATCTATCTTTTCTATCTTTTTGTTAGCTGCTTTCATAACATTTGGTATCAAAGCTTTGGATTCTACGGTTTCACTACTCCAAACAGATCATCGTGAAATTTCACTATAACGTTCTTTCGGTGAAATTTATGAATCTAAAATAAAAACTCATTTAAGAGAACATCTCGATCAACCTCGAGTCTGAATTTTAGATTTTGTCTCACTATATTTTCGAAGATATGATCTGAGGAAGTTAGGGTTTTTGCAAGATCGAGAATCCATCACAAACAGGTCATCATGGAATTTTCGCTATAATTGTTTTTCTACAAAGTTTCTGACACTAAAATTTAAAACCATTTGGGCTGAAAACTGGGTGAAGCTCGAGCCCAAATTTCAGATCTTGTTTCACTATATTTTTGAAGATATAGTCCAAGACATGTAGGGTTTCTACAGGCTCCCGAATTACATCCCAAATAGGTGATCTTGGAAAAATCATCACAACTTTTACTCTGAGTATCAGATTAAAATTTTGTAAAACGTTATAGAAAGAGGATGGCCTAGAGTTTTCGTTATATCAGTTTCAGGTCCGAAGGTCGAAACAGTGACACATAGCACTTTGTACAAGTTCACTTTACTAAACAAGTATATAATTAGGCCACCTTGGGAGATTGGGCATAACTCTTTATAGGAGAATCCAATCTTGATCAGACTTGTGGGGTTAGAAAGAGAACTTAGAGTTCTACCACCGGATGCAATTTCAAAGCTTAGAGATCTGAAATTACAGAGATACATCATTTTCAATGTCAATCTCCAAAGATCAGGAAAACACGATATGAGGAAGTTTGATGGCAAGGATCCGGTAAATTGGATACTACAGATGGAGTAATATTTTGATCTACATGAGATGCAACTATTACAAAAGGTACATATTGCATCTTTATATTTAGAACCAAATCAATTTTTATGGTATAAAGGGATTTGTTGTTGTAAAGCACTTGTCACTTGGTCAATTTTCACGGATGAAATGATAGCACATTATGAGGATACAAAGAGTGACATATTCTATAGAAAATTGATAAATCTCAAAGAAAATGGTTCAATGGAAGAGCACATTGAGGACTTCAGAAAATTGAATATAGGGGTTGATGATGTTCCAGAGAAGAAAAGGATTGACATATTCATAGGGACTTTAAAGGATAACATTCAACATGAGGTTCATCTTTGGAAACCTAATTCATTGGAGAAGGCATTTAGGTTGGTAAGAGAAATTGAAAGCAAAATTATGGAAACAAGGAACCCTACCACTCACAACTATAATTATGGAAGTATTTTTACTCCTAACCTTCCACAACCTACAAGGTTTACACCACAAAAATTTGAAGAAAAAGGAGAAAAAGGGCTTTGTTACATTTGTGATAGAAGATACACTAAAGGTCATAAGTGTGCTGAGAATAAATTATTTTACATATATTATGAAGAGGAGGAAGAAAATGATCAAGAAACATCAAAAGAAGAGGATATACAGTAGGAACTAACCCCTGAGAAAGAAGAAATGAATCTTACCATATCTTGTAAAGCATTGGCAAGAATCACCACTCCTCGAAATCTTAGGATAGAAGGACATATCAAGAAGAAAAGGGTTCAAGAAGTGAAAGATCACATTGAGAAAGAAGAAATGAATCTAACCATATATTGTAATGCATTGGCCAGAATTACCACTCCTCAAACTATCAAGATAGAAGGACATATCAAGAAGAAAAATGTTCAAGAAGTGAAAGATCAAATCAAGCATCAAGAAATGAATCTGACCATATCTTGTAATGCATTGGAAGAAATTACCACTCCTCAAACTATTAATATAGAAGGACATATCAAGAAGAAAAAGATTCAAGCAATGAAATATCACATCGAGCATCAACAACAATTTCTCCAACTTTTAAAAGATAACGCCACTTTGGTGCATAATCGAATGAAACAATAGGTAGGTCAACATCGCAGTGAAAGAAGTTTTGATGTAGGAGATTGGGTATTTTTATGACTACATCTCAAGCAAGCTATTTGTGAGAACGAAATGTTGGCAATACTACGTACACTTAATAAATGGTGACCTTACCTAATGGGAAGACACTTCAAGCTAAAAATGGATCATGATAGTCTTAAATGATTTTTAGAACAAAGATTATCTTTAGAAGAACATAAAAATTGGGTCACAAATATGTTGGGTTAAGACTTTGAAATCATATACAAAAAAAGGAAGAAAAATGTAGTTGGAGATGAACTCTCAAGAAAGGATGAGGATGTGGAAGCATTGTTTTGTGATATTTCTATTATCGAACCAGATTGGATAGATGATGCAAGGGATGAATGGAATAAGGATGAAGAAGTGTGCCCACTCATTCAAAAGTTGTATAAGATCCCAATTCAAATAATATTTCCAAAATTTGATGAGGAAGGAAACATCATATTGGAACCGAGAGTAGTCACAAAAACAAGAACCTGGCAGCAACGAAATCAATCAATTTCAGAGTATCTCATCAATTGGAAGAACATAGCCACTGAAGATTCCATGTGGGAAGACAAGAATTTTATACAGAAGCATCAAGAACTACTCAAGCGTTGAGGACACAACTTTTTGAAAGAGAGGGGCCTGTTAGGTCCCTATACTACTAGTGTAACCCCTTATTATTATTAATACAACCCCCTTATTATATTTTTATTCCCATGTAGTCCCCATATTATTATTATTATTGTGCCCCATAGAAGCCCACTATTTTTATTATCTTTCCCTTACATTATTATTGTTATGTCAGCTTTGATTATATTATGACCCCTTAGACTCCTAAATATAGAAAGGAGGTCTTGCCATTTGTATCATCCAAGAATTGTTCATTTGTGTAATGTAAAGGAGATTTCTCCCTTGAAGAGGCTTATTTTGAAAGTTTTTATCTATCTTTTCGATATTTTTGTGAGTTGGTTTCAGAACATGTTATATCGTCGTAAATGTAGAACACCCCTTAATTGGAACAACCCTGAAGATAAATTGATGTTAGGGCCAGATACGTTAAAATAAATGGAGACCATTGTTGAGCCTCAGACCTACACCTTCCTATACACCCTCTTAGTCTTCTTTCTCCACTTACTTCATCCACCCAGTTGTTAAATCATTTCATTATAGTCTAAAAATGACTTTTTATATGGTTTTCTGACTATGCTTATGATTGTTGTTTGGTTTAGTTTTTTTGTTCATGCAGCTGTGAAAACTTGTCAGTTTCCGCAGCCAGCACAGGATTTCGCAGCTATTTTGTTAAAAGTTGTGCTATAGGTGTCCTATGAAGAAACGAGCTACATGGGCAAGCTCCAGGTGGCAGATACATGGAACGTGTCCCTTCAAATCAGCGAAATCGTCCATGGAAGGTCACTGTCAACAAAGGTCAACGACAAAGCCAACCAAAGAGTTCAGCAGTGGCACGTCTCTGTTTTGAGCACGTGAATGTTACATGGCACAGTCATCAGCTCACGAAGACACCAACACACCTGGAGATCATTTCCGAAACCTAAATCCAACAGCTACCACTCCGAAGATTTAAGAGACATGATGACAGTTACACTAGATCTCGGCTGAAGGGATCTACGTGTCTTTAGCAACACAGTTAATAGTGCAGGAGTTTTTTAATTAGCTTTAGCATTTTGGCATTATAAATAACGCGTCGATGAACGCTGTAAAGAAGCTTTTTGGGAGATGTGAATTCTGAACTATTTGTATACGTGAATTCTGAACTGCTAGTTATCGCCCCACTGTTTTTATATGTTGTTGTTTTAATACATGAGAAGATGTTCTGAGTTCATCCGTGTGACTTCTTGTTGACTGGATGAAGTGGCAGAGGGCCCCTGCACGCTGAAGCCTTGTAAAGTTTCCCTTTAGTTTTATTATGTTTTTGTTTTTATAATTAGTTTGTACATAACACATTGCCAGATGTTTCTTAACTCACTGTTGTTTATATTTTCACCTCTGTTTTCTTAGAGTTGTCAACTGATCAGTGCTTTTCTACAGGTTTTCTTAGGCATCCCGGGAAAATTTTCATATTTTTGATAACTATTGGCACATGATATTATCTTGTCCTTCCTGCTAACTTTCATTTTCTGAAGTTTAATTTCAGCATTGTCCTTTCCAAGTTTTGATTTGCTTATTTATTTTTCTATTATTTAGATATCATACTGCTCACCAGTTTATGGTTTCTTTCTATAGTCAAGTGACTCTATTAGCAAGAAATCAGAATATTAATAACTGTAGTGTGATTTAGTTATCATATTGCTTGACTTGTTCATGATTACTTCCCATAAGGTACATTGAGCTGAAGGGTAAAGGATTTGAAGAGTTCAAGTCGTGTGACTAGTTTCTTTTATGCAATTTAATTTCTTGTCATTTAGATATCATATTGCTTGACTTGTTGATGATTAATTCCCACAAGGTAGATTGAGCTGAAGGGTAAAGGGTTTGAAGAGTTCAAGTAGTGTGATTAGTTTTTTTTATGCAATTTAATTTCTTGCCATTTAGATATCATATTGCTTGACTTGTTCATGATTGCTTCCCACAAGGTAGATTAAGCTGAAGGGTAAAGGATCTGAAGATTTTAAGTAGTGTGAATTAGTTGCTTTGCTTTTAGTTTGAGTTGCTTTTAGTTTTTATTTCTTTTCATTTCAGCAACAAGGATACTGGGCCATTGTCATTAGTTCATTGTTTGATGCATTTATTTCCTCTTAAGAATTGATTTCATTTTAGTTATTTTAAAGCTTTCTTTTGAGCACTTTCAAGTTGAGAAAATCATTGTAGAAACCATCACCATCTACACTCCATACTTCACTTTCATCCTTGCCATCATACAGTAGGAAAAGATAAATTCAAAAACAAACCAAAAAAAAACTCAAAAACGACAAAAGACTAAGGAAATGGTTATCTAGTACATATAGTACACTTCACTTTCTCAGTTTACGAACCCCGGGTTGATATTTTAAATAGAAAGTTAGATCACACTAAATTGACCAAAAATTTTGGCGCCGTTTCTGGGGAAGTGAAATTAGGCAGCCAATTTCTAAAAAAAAACAAGAAAATTTCAAGGAAGGAAAATTGATAACATCTCAAAGTATGCTCTCCTCTTGCGTTTAGTGTGATCTGGAGGATCATAAAAGAGAAATTTATTGGTTTAATAGTTTCTTGAGTATGCTCTCTTCTTTCACCTAGAGTGATCTGGAAGATCAGAAAAAGAATTATTAGCCCAACTTGAAGAAAAATAAAAAAATGGCATGCATAGAGCAAGAGATTCTAGGGGAAGGTTTTTAGCTAGAGCCAAGAGTTCGATTTTTACAACTCCATATACTTCAAGGAATAGACAAGAGACACCTCAATCATCTCCAACTCACACTCCTAGCCCTAGGATTCCTGGAATTCAAGATGTAGTAGTTGATTCTCCCACACCATCCATTGAATCTGAATTAAGAAGAGATCCTTTCCTTCTTTCTACAGGGAGACAAATTGTAATCGAAGAAGTTGAATCACCTGATGAAGAAGAGGGAAAAATTCCTCCTAATTCACCCTTAGTAGAGGAACCAGAGGACTCTGAAATCTCCGGGGAAACTACCATGATAGAAGAAGGAGCAACCGGATTTGGTAGAGGTAGAGGTAGAGGAGGAGGAGGAAATAATGGAGGAGGTAGAGGTAACATTGGGGGAAATAGGGATGGAGATAACTCCTTCAGATTTCCTATAGTCGATGAGGACTCTCGAGCCACAATGAAAAACATCTCACCATCTGTCCTCCCAAACTTCTATGGGTTAAGAAATGAGGACCCTGAAACATTTCAATTTGAGTTTGAGGTCATGTGTCAAACTTATGATTATCTAGAAGACTCTCAAAAACTCAAAGTGTTTCCTTCAACATTGAAAGGAGCAGCCTTGAAATGGTTCATGAAATTACTCACTGAATCCATTAGGACTTGGAACGATATGAAACAAACATTTTTGGATATGTACCTGGACTATTGTATGCCCACCAATCACAAGGATGAGGTATTCAAAATGGTGCAAAGAGAAGATGAAAACTTGGAGGATTTACTTGAAAGATTTCAATACAACCTGAAGAGAGCAAAAAAGAGTAACTTAGATGAGGAGACCTTGAAAGCCCTTCTAGTAAAAGCCATTAGAGATGAATGGATAGATATTTTGAACATGATGGGAAAAGGAGACATATCTCAACTTCCACTTCATGATATAGCAGAGCTATGTGTCCATCTCTCAAGGGGGAAATCTAAAACTCAAAAAGGGCTTAGAGATCCTTCTCACATCAGAGCAAACGAATCTGCGACTGGATCAGTAAGTAGGGATGAGATTGGCAACATGCTTGATGAATTCAAAATGGATATCTTAGGGAGTCTTAGTGAGCAACTAGACACTCTTAAGATTCACAATAAGAAGAAAGTAGAAGCTGAAGCTTTGGCAATCTCTTGCCCAAAATGTAGGAAGAAACATGCTCTAAGGGAATGTCCCTTGGATGCAAAAGTTGTAGAAACATGTAATCTGTTCAGAGAATCATGAGACCAAGGATTGTCCTTCAATCCCTGGGCTCAAAGTTGTCTTTCAAGAAGATCCAAATACAATCGAGTCTCTCTGTTTTGTTGCAAGCAGACCTTGGCAGGGACAACAAAATCAAGGGTTTAACAACTCTATGAACTTTCAACCCCCACCAAATTGGAATCCTTGGCAACAACCTTGGTCCCAACCTCAAAATCCTTTTCAATCATGGGTAGAAGGTATGCCAAATCCTTATGGGAGATTTGCTCAATTTTATCAATATCCTCCATCTTTTCAAAGGCAACAAGCTCCACAACTTCCAAATCAAAACCATCAACTATCATTGCCACTTCAACAACAACAACCTTCTCAACAAAATCCAAATTCTCAACTCTTGCTTCCATCCCAAAAAAAGTCAAATCAACTTCCTTCTCATCCATTGCCAAACCCCAAATAATAAAAACCCTCAAAATGCTTACATGATGGAAGGTCAACAATTTCAATTTCCTGCCTATATGATTGTTCCTCTCAATGATGTACAACTCAGATCAGGTAGAGTCCTAGATAAACCTTCTATGGATGTTCAAAAGCGAAGCATTTCTGAGGAAGATTCTCTTGAAGCCAATAAGGGTTCTGAAGCATCTCTTCAAAACCCAAACACTCAAAAAGAAAATGAAAAAGAGTTAACCTCCATAACTCCTATAGTTGAGCAACCTGCATCTTCATCCACACCTCCTTTTCCTGAAAGGTTACAAATTGACAAAGGGGTGGAAAAACAAATCTTGTTGCCTAACTATGATTTTCTAGATGAATTCAAGAATGTCTGTATCAAGATTCCCTTGTTACAAGCCATTAAAGAGACTTCTTTTCTAGCAAAAACAATAAAGAAGTTAATTCTTAAAAGACCAGGAAGGAAACCAAGAGATACAAGAAGAATCCACCTGGTCGGAAAAATTGCAGATATCATGATGGGAAATATTACTATGCAGAAGTATGTAGATCCTGGTGGTCCAATTGTCAAAACACATATCAATGGGGTAGAAATTCCAAATACTTTGATTGATTTAGGGGCTGCTATCAACATCATGAGTAGAAAGACTATGGAACAACTAAAACTTCCTAATCTTCTTTTTACACCTACTTTATTGCAACTTGCAGATTGATCAATTATTAAACCAGATGGTGTATTGGAAGACATTTCAGTCTTCTTAGACTCTTTGGAATATCCAATTGATCTCATGATTTTAACTCCCAAGAATAATTTAGGAGGACACCCTCTCATCTTATAAAGACCTTGGCTAGCCACAGCTGATGCTTTTATCAGTTGTAGGTCTGGGGATATGTATATTTCTGATGGTAATTCGACAAAGAAGTTCAATCTGTATCCTCCAGTAAAAGCAATTACAGAAATAGGAGATAATGAATGGATTGATGATGAAGATACTATACAACCTGTCTTTACCATTTCTGAGATCAGTGAAGATAGTCAAATTATGAACACATTAGAAAACTTTGAAACATCTTCAAAATATGACCACACACAGTTTCAGTTTGATTCTGACATTGAGTATCTATCATCTAGACAAATGTCACTTTTCTCTATGGAAGAGTTTGGTAGTTCCGCCATTGAGATCTTTCCAGGAAAAACATTGAATATCAACAAAAAATTGGAAAAATCACAACAAGAAGAGCTAACCAAAATCTTGCAAAAACATTCTACTGCATTTGCATGGGAGTATACCGATATGAAAGGTATTGACCCCAAGACTTGCATTCATCACATCTACATTGAGGAAAACAGTAGACCAATCAGACAACCTCAAAGAAGGATGAATCCAAACCTTAGGGAGATAGTGAAAGAAGAGCTCCAAAAGTTACTTAATGTAAACTTCATTTACCCTATTTCAGATAGCCGATGGGTTTCCCCTTTGGTTATAGTACCTAAAAAGAATGGTAAATGGAGGGTTTGCATTGATTATAGAGAATTGAACAAAGCAACCTTGAAGGATCACTTTCCTTTACCCTTTATTGATCAAGTATTAGATACTTTAGCAGGCAAAAAATATTTCTCATTTTTGGATGGTTTTAGTGGTTACAATCAGATTCAGGTAGCACCTGAAGATCAGGACAAGACCACATTTACCTGTCCATGGGGAACTTTTGCTTACCGAGTACTTCCTTTTGGATTATGTAATGCACCCGCAACATTCCAAAGGGCAGTACTAGGAATAGTTTCTGATCTAATTCATGATTGTGTAGAGGTTTATATGGATGATTTTACACTTTATGGTAATGCATTTGAAGAGGCATTAGAGAATTTGGAAAAAGTCCTCATAAGATATAAAGAAACAAAACTTTCATTAAGTCATCAGAAAAGCTTTATGATATTTACTGAAGGGATTGTTTTAGGACATCATATTTCAGGGGATGGGATTAAAGTTGATAGATCAAAAGTTGAAGTCATCTCCAAATTGCCTATTCCAAATTGTCAAAAAGATGTTAGAAGTTTTCTTGGATTTACTGGATATTATAGAAGATTTATTGAAAACTTCACCAAAATAGCATCTCCACTCTTCAAATTACTTACAAAAGACTGTAAATTCAAATGGGATCCTAATTGTCAATTTGCATTTGAAGCTTTGAAAACAAGAATATCTGAAGCACCCATTTTGAGAGGGCCAAATTGGAAACTTCCTTTCCATATTTCTACCAATGGTTCAGATACAGCTCTAGGATCTATGTTGGGACAAAAGGATTTAGTTCCTTATGTCATTTACTACACTAGTAAAAATTTGACTCCCATCGAGTTAAATTATACTATGACTGAGAAAGAGTTCTTAGCTGTTGTTCATGCAATCAAGTTTAGACATTATATAACACGCTACGAAACTTTTGTCCATACTAATCATTCTGCCATTAGATATCTCATGAACAAACCTATTACCAATGGCAGAGTCACAAGATGGCTTTTACTTTTACAAGAATTCAATATTACTGTGTTAGATAGACCAGGGAAACAAAATACAATAGCTGATTTCTTGTCTAGAATCCAAAATATTAATGAAGATTCTCCTGTAGAGGATAAGTTTCCATATGAATATTTGTTTGCAGTAACTACTAAGGTTCCTTGGTATGCAGATATCGCTAACTACTTGGTTACAGGGAAGCTACCTCCACACTTATTTCCTAATGAAAAAAGGAAAATTATTCAAGAGAGTTCACATTATTCATGGATTTCTAATGAATTTTTTAAAACAGGGCTAGATTCAGGAGATGTGTTCAGGAAGATGAAATGCCTGACATCCTCAAGGCATGTCATGATGAACCTTGTGGCGAACACTTTGCTGACAAGAGGACGACCTATAAAATCCTCTCTTTAGGATATTATTGGCCTTCTCTCTTTAAATATGCAAAACAATATGTCAGAAGATGTGACAGCTGCCAGAGAGTTGGGAGACCGACTCTTTCAAATGAAATGCCACTATAACCACAGGTACTCATCAAACCCTTTGAAAAATGGGCTTTAGATTTCGTTGGACCAATCAATCCACCATCTATACAAAAAAATATATATATTGCTTTGCACTGAATGGGTAGAAGCCAAGGCATTGCCTTCTGCCACTGAAAATTCAGTTGTTCAATTTCTTTTTGAGGATATTTTTACTCGTTTTGGTGTCCCAAGAGAAGTTGTGACAAATCAGGGAAGTCAATTTACATCTAACTTGATGGAGAAACTGATGGAAGAATATAAAATCAAGCATAGAAAATCTACTCCTTACCATCCGCAAGCAAATGGTCAAGTGGAATCTACAAATAAAGTTCTTGAGAGCGTCATCACCAAGACTGTTCATCTCCATAGAAGAGATTGGGCAAAAAAGCTTCCTGAAGCCTTATGGGCCTACAAAACTACATGGAGGAACACAACAGGACATTCTCTCTATGAAGTTGTTTATGGGAAAGAAGTCCTGCTCCCCATTGCATTTCAAGTCAAGACCTTCAAGATGGCAGTTCAGTTGGGGATGAATCTATCAGAAGCCCAAAATCACAGAATGGAGCAATTGAATGAGCTAGATGAGATCATACAAGATGCAATCCTAAGAACTGATCTAGTTCAACATCAAAGAGCTAAGTGGCATGACAGATATATTAAAGAGAGAAAGTTTCAAAAAGGAGATTGGGCCTTACTGTTTGATTCCAAGTTTAAAGACTTCAAAGGAAAGTTTCAGACTCATTGGCTTGGGCCATATGAGATTGATAAAGTCTTTGACAATGGAGCGGTAGGAATCAAGACCATTTATGAATCTCAGACTCC
This sequence comes from Pinus taeda, assembly GCA_000404065.3. Classification (NCBI taxonomy): domain Eukaryota; kingdom Viridiplantae; phylum Streptophyta; class Pinopsida; order Pinales; family Pinaceae; genus Pinus; species Pinus taeda. The sequence continues at coordinate 81,063 of APFE031225685.1, read as the reverse complement.
TCTTATTGTGAATGGCCACCGACTGAAAGTTTATCATAAGCCACTTTCCAGAGAAGAGTTTTGTCAAAATCTTTCAAGAAAATTTGCAATAAGGCTGGTGGAGAAGAATCCTTCTCCCCCATCAGCCTGATCTTGGTTTCTTGTGGTTTCTAAAAAAAAAAATTAAAAAAAAAAAAATATGTATAAGCCTGAAAACCAATCATGGATTGGCAATCTTATACAGAAAATATGGGGTGAAAATCAGGGGCACCTGAAACTCCATATTTTCCAAAAAAATCTCCTCTCATGTTTCTTCCATCTTCATTCCATCTCATCCACTCATTCCATTTCATTCCACTTTCATCCCATTTTCATCATCATTCTCACTCCATTCTCACTCCATTTTCATTCCATTCCATTTCATCAATAAAGTCCCCTACTTAGGGCTACTTTTCATTTAGTTATTTTCCTCTAAACTATCTTTGTGCAGATCAGGGGGTGTTATTTCAGTTTCCGTAGCTGGCCCACCATTTCCGCAGCTGGAACCTGTTTCCGCAGCTAGAAACGACTTCCGCAGCCAACATCACTCTGTTCCAAAATAAAATCAACTGTTAGTGCCAAAAGCATGCAATGCAGGTGTACGTGAGCTAAGGACATGGGGCATCATCAAAATATCAAGAAGAAGCAACTGGTTACAAATTTTAAGCAAAGAATGACAAGTGTCTAAAGGTATGATCAAAACTCTCTATCAAACAGCACTTCAAGTCATCATTTTGTATAGTTATCAACCCATGATCAGTTCTTCTATGTGTAATGATTTAATTAACCACCCACTACCATTTCTATTCCGTAATACCATCCCATACACCTTGCATTCACTCACCTTAACGGTCTTATGATTACCCGAGTTCAAACTCAAAAATAACTCTACTTGTATTTATGACTCGTACTCCTAGACGTGACCTATTGTATTACGGCTCTTACAAGCCATAATTCCCGCAGCCGGCTATTTGAGACGTGTAAACCTCACATACAGTCACCTAAAACTCGGGAAAATCAAGCCGTTACTCCACTCATGCCATAACCATCTCCGCATATACTCACGTTCATTCCATAAGTTCGATCACGGTCACCCCTGCTCACTTATTACTCTTCCTATGATCCGAGCATTCCCTCTGTTTTCAACTGCAGTCAATACGCTTTGCTTGTTACTATGACTACAGCCACTGCACAGTTCTAAACCCCGATTACAGCTACTTTAGTTTCTCCTAAAAACTTTGTCACAGAGCTACCCTTCCTTAAACCCTCATACGTAGATAAAAACCCTCAGTGAATTTAAGGCCGAGAGAATGGGAAAACTGCTGAGAGCCGAGCCGGAAGGAGCAAAGTACTTGGAAGGTTATCCCCAAGTCAAGGAGTTTTTAAAGAAAGCCAAATGGCTCCGGTTTATTCAAAAATTCAAAGGGTATAATAAGGAAGTAACTAAGACCTTTGCAAGGTCCATTAACGAACAGACAACAGAGGTGGGAAACTTAAAGTTTGTGGTGACCGAGGCCACAATTGCAGCAGCTACAGGCCTGCCTCTAGACGGAGAAAGATGGTTCAAGAATAGGAGTGTAGATGAACAAGTCTGGAGAACGATGCTGCGCAATCAAGGTATGGATACCACAGTTTTCACCCGAGGTATCCCTGTCAATGTATTGAAAGAAGAATGGTCTGGTTTGTTGTTGGTATACAAAAATTTATCACATGTGAGGGTCGTTTTGGCTCCATGTACATGTACCATGTGAGGTTAATGATGAATTTTATGGATGGACATGTTATCAATTTACCACATTTTCTATTAGCAAGCTTAAAGAAAATGAGCATCACGGTTCAAAAGCATGTGGGAAACATTGAACCCCATCTCTATCACCACGGGCTCATAAGAATTTTAATTGAAGAGCAGTTAAAGAAATCCAAGGATACTTGGGATCAATTTCTAACAAAGAACTACTTCCAAGAGCCAGCTGAAGCCTCTGGAAGCAGTCCATCAAAAATCCCAAGAAAAAGTAGGAGGAGGGATAAAAATGCTACAGCTCAAGACTCCCCTCTTAAAGAAATTGAAGAGACTTCCCGTAAAGAGGAAGAAGACCAGCCCAAGAACAAGAAACAAAAGAAGGAAAAGGGCAAAGTTGTCACTCAAGAAATCTCTCCATCACCTAAAAAATCATTGGAAGAGGACTACCAGCCTTTATCAGAAAGGCTAGAGGATCTCAAAGCTGCTACCTTGGCTAAGAAACAGCAAAAAGGGAAACAAAGTGTAGAGAAGACAGTTGTGAGTTCATCCTTGAGAAGAAGCTCCTGGTTAAAAGGAAAATGGAAGAAAACAAAGGAAGAACAGTCCCACATCATTGACTTGAGTGAAGAAATACTTGAGAAAACACTAGAACAGCCAAGCCTTGACATAAGCCCTCCACAAGAGGAAAGTCCTTTTCAGCAAGAAGGAGCAGGCAGTCCTCCTCCACAAAATTTTGAGTTCAAACAAAGAAAATCACCTGATGTGGATCCTAACCAGCAGGAGGTGTACAATTACCTGGAATCTCTAGAGCAATCAACTGCAGGGCCTAACACTTCTTTGCCACTTGATGCCCAGGTTCAGTCTCTAAAACAAGAAGTGTTTGAACTGGAAGTCCTAAATAGGCACATAATACAAGAAAATGAAACACTCAAAGAGCAAGGTAAAGTGGACAAAATGGTCCATGACAATACCATGCTCCATTTAGGACTGTGGCGGAAGAAGAATAGAAGACTGAAAAAGAGATGCAAGAAGCTAAGCAGGGCTATAATCAATCTCAAGTTTAAATGTCTGGTTAGAAAACCAACGATGATGATGTCAATGGCATCAAGGAAAAAGAAAAGAGGACTAGATGTCCTTGTAGAGGCCTCGGAGCATGTAGATTAAAAGGGAAATCACACAGTTTTGGTTGCATGAGGACATGCAACACCTTCACAGTGGGGGTATGTTGAGCCTTAACCTTGCACCTTCCTACACACCCTCTTAACCCTCATACTCCATTCACTTCACTCATCCAGTGGTTGAATCATTGCATTATAGTTTAAAAAGGACTGTTTTATGGTTTTCTAACTATACTGATGTCTGTTGTTTGGTTTAGTCTTTTGTTCATGCAGCTGCGGAAACTTGTCAATTTCCGCAGCCAGCACAGGTTTCCGCAGCCCGCACAGAATTCTGCAGCCATTTTGTTAAAGGTTGTACTCCAGGTGTCTTCTGAAGGAACAGGCCATATGGGCAAGCTCCAGATGGCATGTACATGGATCGTGTCCCTTTGAACCGGCCAAATCATCATTTTGAAGCCGCGGTCAACCTAAGTCAAAGACGTGGCCAACCGAAGAGTCCAGCGGTGGCATGTTACTGTTAAAGGCACGTGAATGAAACGTGGCTTAGTTCCCAGCTCACGGAGGCTCCAGCGCACCTGAGGATCGTTTTTGAACAACGAATCTAACAGCCCACCACTCCAGGATTTAAGAAGCATAACGACAGTTAACTAGATCTCGGCTCATGAGATCTACATGTCCATGGCACGCAGTTAATAGCCTAAGTTGTTGATTAGTTAGCTGTAGGACTTTTACATTATAAATAACACGTTTTCAAACGCTGTAAAGAGACTTTTGTTGCATAGAATTTTTGAGCTATTATGTAATTTCCGCACGCTGTTGGTTATACCACCCCACTGTTTTACATGTTGCTGATTTGAATACATGAGTACACTTTTCTGAAGCTAGTTTTGTGATCATTTGATTGGCTGAAGTGGCAGAGGGCCCCTACATACTGAAGCCCCGTAAAGTATTTGATTAGTTTCTTTATGCTTTTATTTTGTCATTAGTTTGTACATAAGATGTTTTGCTTTATGATTTCTGTTGTTTATACCTTTATCTTTACAAACTGATCAGTGCTTTTTGCAGGTCCTTTTAGGCAGCCCGGGCAATCTTTTATTTTCTTTAATAACTTTTGGCATATGTAATCATCTCGTCCTATCTGCTAACCTTTATTTTTTGCAATTTACATTCAGCATTGTCCTTTTCAAATCATTATTTGTTTATTTCTTTTTCTGCTAAATTAGATGTCATACTACTTAATAATTTTATGATTTCTTTCTGTGGTCAATGAATATATCAGCAGGAGATCAGAAGATCACTAACGGTGGTGTGATTTAAATGTCATATTACTTACTCATAGTTGTTTCCATAAAGTAGATTGAGCTGTATGGTAAAGAACTAAAGGAGTCTAAGTAGTGTGATTAATTTCTTTTTATATTTAGTTATAATATTGCTTGTTATGTTCATAATTACTTCCCCAAGGTAGATTGAGCTAAGGGGTAAAGAATTTGAAGAATCCAAGTAGTGTCATTAGTTTCCTTATGCAATTTATTTTCTTTACCAGTTAAATATCATATTGCTTGTTATGCTCATGATTACTTCCCTAAGGTAGATTGAGCCAAGGGGCATAGGATCTAAAAAGCTCAAGTAGCGTGAGTTAACTACTTTACTTTAGTTTGAGTTGTTTTCCAAGTTTTTGCTTTCTTTTCATTTTCAGCAGCAAGGATACTGGGCCATTGCCATTAGTTCACTTTTTGATTGGTTTCATTTCAGTTATTGTAAAGCTTTCTTTTGAGCATTTTTTCAAGCATAGAAATCATAACCATTCACACTCCACACACTTCACACTTCACTTTCATCACCACACAGTAAGAAAAGAATAAAATCCAAAAACAAACTAAAAAGCTTAAAACGACAAAAACTTAAGAAAATGGTTATCTAAGTACATATAGTACACCTCACTTCGTCAGTCTACGAACCCCAGGTTGACAATATAAATAGCAATTTAGATCACACTAAATTGACCAAACAGAAAGACCCTAAATATTAACACCAACCTTAATAACTTCCAGCGTAAAGACTTTTCCAAATTCTTCAAAAATGCAAACAAGATTTTTCTTGGGAATATTCAAATATGAAGGGCATCAATCCACAACTCTGTACACATCATATTTATATTGAGAAATATGCTCAAGCAATTCGTCAACCGCAAAGAAGACTAAATCCAAAGCTCAGAGATATAGTAAAACAAGAACTTCAAAAACTTCTTGATGATAATTTTATATATCCTATTTCTGATAGTCAGTGGGTTTCACCACTAGAGGTAGTTCCCAAAAAAATGGCAAATGGATAATTTGTGTCGACTTTAGAGAATTAAATAAAGTCATGCAGAAGGATCATTTTCCCATTCCATTTGTGGATCAAGATTGCTAGAAAGAAATATTTCTCTTTCCTAGATGGGTTTAGGGGATATAATCAAATACAGATTGCCTCTGAAGATCAAGACAAAACTATGCTCACCTATCCATGGGGAACATTTTCTTATAGAGTCTTACCATTCGAGTTGTGTAATGCACCAGCCGCTTTTCAAAGGGAGATTCTCGGTATTTTTTCTGACTTGATTAGTGAGGGAATTGAACTATATATGGATGATTTTACCCCTTACGGTAATGAATTTGACCAAGCCTTGCATAATCTTGATAAATTTCTTGCACGATGTATAACTAGCAGGTCGTGCCTCAGTCATGAAAAATTTCATATGATGATGACAGAGGGAATAGTCTTAGAACATTTTATTTCTACTACAGTAATTTGGGTAGACACAACTAAGATCGAGGTAATTCTTAAAATTCCTACTCAAACGCAAATAGAGGTACATAGTTTCCTTGGTTATGCTAGTTATTATAGTCGTTTTATAGCAAATTTTTCAAAATTCGAAACACCTCTGTATGTATTGACTGGAGATGTGGAATTTGAATGGACTGGTAAATGTGATATTTCTTTTGCATATTTGAAGAGGATGATCTCAACAACTCCTCTGTTGCGATGAGAAAACTGGAATTTACCATTTCATATATTCTTAGATGCATTAAATACATCGATAGGAGTAGTCCTCGGACAAGAAGATGATAAAATCCTTATGCCATATATTACATTAGAAAGAACCTTACGCTGACTGAATTGAATTATACTATGACATAAAATAAAATAAAAATTAGCTTTTGTTTATTCCATAAATAAATTTCGCCATTACATAATAGGATATCTAGTTTTTTTGTACACTCATCACTATGCCATTCGTTATTTAGCTAACAAACATGTTACTAATATATAATAACTCGCTACATATATTATTATATATAAATAAATATATATATATATAATTCTACATAATCTACATATATACACATTAATACAATTATATATATAAATAAATATATATATATATATTATATATAATAATTAATTTTTTGCTTTCCTTCACGAGTTTGTTATTACCATAAAATATCGACCAGGAAAAGAAAATTGTTGCAGAATTTTTGTCAATAGTTCTAGTTGTAGTTGATTCTGCCCTAGTTAAAGACCAATTCTTGGATGAACATTTGTTTGCTGTAACTGTCAAAACACCCTGGTATGTTGATGTACAAAATTATCTGTCAACCATAAAATTACCATCACATTTGTCATCTCGAGAAAAGAATCTTATTATCCAACATAGTGCACACTTTTCGTGGATGGACGATTACCTTTTTCATACAGGGGTTAGTCTTCAAATTTGAATATGTGTCAGAGAACATGAAATATGTGATATCCTCGGGGCCTATCATGATGAGCCCTGTGGGAGTCACTTTGTTGATCAAAGAACTGGACACAAGGTATTACAGATGGGATATTTTTGGCCCACAATATTTAAAGATGCAAAGAAATATGTCCAGATTTGTGATAGATATCAAAGGATGGGTCATCCCATTCATTTTGAAGAAATTCCCCTCCATCCATAAATGTTATTAGAATCGTACGAAAGATGGGCAATGGACTTTGTAGGCCCCTTTAATCCGCCTTCAAATTAGAAAGCATATATTCTGGTCTATACATATTATGTTACCAAATGAGTGGAAGCAGTAGCACTCCCAAGGGCCACAGAAGAAGAAATCATCAATTTTTTGTTTGAACTGTTTGTTCGATATGGGATTCCTTGGGAGGTTGTAACATACGGGGGAGCACAATTCACTACTCATAAAATTTCAACCACGCTGGAAAATTACCATGTTAAACATAGAGTCACTTCTCCTTACCATATGTAAGCTAATGGGTAAGTGGAAATCACTAATAAATTCTTAGAGGTGATTTTTACTAAAACAATATCTATAAATCGCTGAGATCAGGTTGCCAAACTTCCGGAAGCCTTATGGGCCTATCGAACAACCTGGCGCAGTACCATTGGCTATTCACCTTATCAGCTCGTTTTTGGTAAGGAACCCATTTTTCCAATTGAATTCGAAGTTAAGGCGCTCAAAACTGCCAAGGAATTTGGATTGGACCTCATAGAAGCACAAACACATCTCTTACAACAACTCAATGAACTAGATGAAATGTGCCTTCTGGATTTACAATGTACTACCATAATTCAACAGCAGAGGGCTAAATGGCATGATAGGTTTATTAAAAAGAAAAAAAAATCAGAAAGGATACTGTGCATTGTTATATGACTCGAGATTCCAATATTTTTCAGGTAAACTTCAAACGAGATGGCTTGGCCCTGACGAAATTACCGAAGTTTATGACAATGGGACAATAATCCTTACTACAACTGACAATGTCAACATTTCATTCCTTGCCAATGGGCATCATCTTCGTTTATACCATCAACCACTTACAAGAGATTATTTTCTTCATGAATTGACAATGATGCCAAGTTGCAGGTTCTAGCTGACTGGGGAAATTTCCCTGTGGCCACAACCAGGTAAATTTCCCTGTGGCCACAACCAGGGAAATTTCCTAGCTTAGTTATATCTTTATTTCTTTAGGGCAAGGAACATTTTTTTACCTTTCTCATCATATGATGGTGGAAAACCAATTTGTTTTATGGCTACCATTAGAGAATATTTTATGAGAAATCATTATAAGAATTCTAAAATTTCCATGATTTTTAATCCTTTTTAGAATCGTAGAAAAATTATAAAAATTCTTATGCTACATTCCTTTCATCACCACTTACGGAATATATTTTAATTCCAATCCTCCAACAATAAACAACCATAATTTTTTTAGGACAAAATTTGCAAGCCTAGAAAATTAATTATTATAATACTTCTTACACCATCCCTAACTCTTAAGGAGTTGACATGCCACCCCATTTACTAAGTAATCTATTAAGTTTATTGAAAATTACAATTTAATAGAGCATAGGATGTCTCGTCACGAGACGACCTACCATGATCATAGGATCTAGTGGAGTGACATTATCATTTCTAGTTACCAAGCTAGGGTAATGGCCTTTGGCCTTTAATTCGAAGGACAAGAGATCTCATCAAAATTTGGCTTGTTCACCTCATTACCTCTAGTGAATGGAATTGTTGTTAACTAGTTACCACGTAAGAACAATGGCCTTCTGTAATTACTTGAAAAATTTATATATAACAACATTATAAAATTTCTTTAGTAAATGGGACACTGGAATATCAAGGGGTTAAGAAGGAAACCCTATTGAGGCTATGGATTTATACTTGCAGAAGAGGGCATGCATGTGGTATTGAAGTAAAACTAAAAATTACAATATAGCTTGGTTGTTTTGTTCAAAATAAGAACGGTCATTAAAGTTACTATGGACAATCTTAAAACCTTCCTAGAATGTGGTGATGTTTGGTTCTTTATGAGTATTTCATTATAATTCAAAATACTAGAAATATTTTTTTCTCTGTAAATTCAACATTCTACATTAATCTCCCTTCTTTTCTCTAATGATGCACTTGATAAAACTATTACTTCCATCCATCTAGTTTTTGTATACATTTCTGCATGCCTGTATTTTGTCTACATCCTCCATGGGTCTTAATAAATCACGCTATCTTTACTGCACACAAGTTGTAAAAATTTTAATCATTTCCTCATGCATCATAGATATACCACAATTCCTATTTTTCCTTTTCATGGTCACTTTACTACACTGCATTAATACACCATTATCCTTCAAACATGTCAAATATTCCATCTTGTCAAAATTTGATTAATGACTGCGGATGAACTTTACTCTTATTGGTGGGGTGAGTTGGGACTGACAGATGATTGTCATTCACATTTTTTAATACCATTGCATGTTGTCGAAACTATTATACTCTGTACAAGATTATGGCCATTCTATATTGTGAATTTTTTTGTTTCCAATTGCAAGACCACATCCTATTGAACAGTTAACAATAGGTTGGCATTTAGTCTGATATGAACCCACACAACTACAGGTTTCAGAAAAGGTACACAACATCTTAATTTAAACTAGATGGATAGAGTATTTTGAACAGTTACAGGGGTTCGACAATGAGGTAGCGTTGGAATTCACAAAGAATTTGGACAATGACACAACAATAGTGAGAAATGTACAGGTACAAGTAAGTGAAAGTGCAATAGAATAAGTGACAAGGTTTTTGATGAAAGGAGAAAAGTGGCATGAGATATACACCACTCTTCAAAACATGACCCTTCTGTTCTTAAATCCCGGAGAAGAATTTATCAGAAAATGGAAGGGGTATAACCCCAAACTATTACTCGATCCATGGAAGGAAATAATCGAGATTTTCCATCGATACATCGCATTCGATGAAAGGTACGATGTGGTAAAGGGGAATCATCTCAAACTCATGGCATTCCTAAGGCAAAAGGTAACTCTGAACTTTGGATATTTTATTAATTCAGTATTGCCTGAGACTGCTACTAGACTAAGGAGGTCCAAGGACCAAGCTTCTGTTAGAAGTCACCATGGAGTCATCAAGATTTTAGTTATAAGAAGTCTTATCAGAGTCCAACATACTTGGGAAGGGTTCCTTGGAAACCCTGACGATGGTCAAGACATTCCTATGGAAAACCAAACAATTTTTGGAACATCTAGGGACATTCCAGTTAGTGATAAGCATCCAAAGGAAGACAATGAGGAAAACTTAAATGAAACTCCCATGATAGAAAATATTTCGCAAGAAACTGTATAAATTGTGAAACCTCGGAAACTCAGTAGAGCAGAGAAGAGAATGGCATCAGTTCTATCTTTTCTTCCTAAGAGAAGAAGGAGGTACGCTAGACTTGTTAAGGAGGGTCATATTTCTTTATACCCTCTTGAGCAGCTAACAGAAGAAAATTCAACTTAGAATGTATCAAATTTAGATTAGATGTAGCAGGAAACAATAATATCTCAAGCACTAGAAGGAATAGAGAGTTTACTAGATACTGCAAATTTTGAAAAAGTTGTGACCACTTCAATAGAACAACTTGCAATCCATTCTAACAGTCCTCTCAGCCAGGGGGCTTCACTGAATTCGCCGATTGTAACCTCTCTTGTCAATTCTACAACTACTGTTATCCTAGATTTGGATAATGATCCTAAAGTGTTTCATTCCAAGGGTGTTCTAAAGACTCTGTTGCTACTCTACTAGAGCCTTCCTCTCTAGAGGGAACAACTTCGCAGTCTTTTGAAAATTTTATTGATGAAAAACGAGATGTTAGCACTGGATTTTTAGCTAACCCTTAGATTTATTTTTATGATAAGTACCTCCTGGAATATGGTACTGGTATAACGATAAGGGAAATTGACAACTTACCAATAATCAAACCCACTCAGGAAACTATTGCTGAAGAAGCTAAAATAGTAGTTTTTGTTTCCTCCCCATCAACCTTGGCTAGCAGTCTTGTTCAAATGACCATAGGCACTAAACCTAGGAGAAAGAAAGGAAAAGGAAAATTTCATAATGAAATTGATAAATTAAAGGAATAAAAGAAGAAAATGGAAAGAAAAGTACAACAACTAAAGAATTGGTTACATGGTAGAAATAAATTTCATGGATATTATGTAAAGATGCCTAAAATAAAGCAAGAAAATCAGGAAATGGAAGTTCAAATTGATGTTGTATTTTTCCTTAATGAAGCTAGCACTCAGACAAACGTTGTTCTTGTTTTTGCTAAAGTAGGAACCTAGACTAAACCTGAGGTATAGGTGATGGACATTCCTCCTACCCTTGTTGAAATAGGAAACTAGATTAATCTTCCATTTACTTTTAATGACAGAGGGGTACAAATGGAAGAGGTTCTTCCCTACACTCCCTTGATTGTAGAAGCCTCCATTAGAGTCCTGCATCAAACTATGGAGGAACAATACCATACCATAGCAAGATATCAGGGAGAAGTAGTGCCTTGGAGGGAATGTCAAGAGTTGCTCCAACAATTTAAAGCATTAACAACAACAGAAGATGAGACCTATGCACAACTAAGAGCATCTAAAAACTAAGTCCAGGATATAAAGGACCGCCTTAAGAAAGTTGCAGAGAAAATGAAGGAAATTTTCTCTATTTATTCAGATGCCTTGGCATGTAGGTCCTCAGCCCTAAATTATACTTTATATTTTGTTGAGTGATATATGTTTCTTAAAGTGAAAGCTATACAATCTGGACAAACTACATGCGTTTAGAAAATGTATTGGATTTTATTTCTATTTCTCAAAAACAAGATGAGTATACACAGTATTTTTTATGTGAGTTGTATATGCATAACTTCTTTTTAGAAGAGCAGGTAGAAGAAAATCTTGTCCCTTTCATTGGAGATATTCAATTTCAAGATTTTATGTCATTTTCTAAGAACCAGGTTAAGTTGGAAAAGGCTTATCATACCTTACATAGGCGAGAACGTGGCCTTGATCTTTGGGTTAGAAGGGAACCTAATAACTGCTTTCGCACACAAATTCATCATAACATTTTCATAAAGAAACTTGGTGTTTCTCCTGCACTTGTGCAAACCCAGTATGATCTCTTGCACTTAGGAATGGAATATTTGGAATACATCAGAGATATGGCTCTTCATGTAGCCAAGGAAAGATGGCAAACATCACCTAATGAAGTCAAGAATAGAGAACCTTTTGGTTATCATAACTTTTGGTATGCTATGGTTAGAATAGAAGACTCTGTTCACCTGGTGTTAGAAAGAGGTAGCCATTAGATAGGATGTGGGTATCGATGCCCCTTGATCTAGGTTCCCAGTAATTTTATAAATCTGATTATGACTTATCATAAGTAGGTAAGTTAGTGGCTTTTCAAGAGCTCCAAAAAATAAATGGGTTCGGGAATAGAGGAGAAGACACTTATGAAGCTTACTCCTTGACTGTCCTACATGCTAATCATATATTTGCATGAGGTCATGCAAAAAGGTTAGTTGGGGGGTGATGTTGGCCCTCATATTTGTCATATTTTCCTTGCCTTATTGCTTAGTTTTCATATCATTTTCTAAAGTCTTTTGTGAAATTTAGTTATGGTAATTAGTATAATAGCGACTTTAGTAGTATTCTATACACATTTATCATTTTATTATTTTCTAAACAAATTCGGTCAATAAAGTGCTATTTCCTAATGAACGGATCCTCATTATTGGATATGAATATATTGGCACATTGATATTTGATGCTTTTTTGTGGAATTGTCGAAGGATATTGCGTAAGCCTAAAGCTATTACACCCTATTTTGAACAAATTAGTTGAGGATGACTTCTAGAACTATTTTTTCGGATGCATTAAGATCTTTGTAACTTAAACAAGTATCCTGAGAATCTTTAGATTCTTAGGATTGTTAATTATTAAAATTAGATTCTTTGATCTTTATCTTTTACTGTTATGATATAAAAATTGGTGTTGAACATTGAAAGGGGTTGTTCAAGTTGTAATATTATTTTTTGACACAAGATCAAACTTGCGATTACATTAATTGTAACTAGCTTCTCTGCAATTTGAATGTAAGTATTTATTACTCAGATTTAGTTTACGGTGTTGATTTTCCCATGAGGCAGTTCGATTATGGATTTGGGCCCGATCCTGGAAACAACATTATCTTCTCTTGTATCATTAAAATTAGCATTTTATTTCCCTGTTCCATCTATTTCCATTTGCGTATTTTTTTTTTAATTTCTCGCTAATGATTTGTTAAATTGAATGCTATGTCTTGAATCAAGTTTATTGGAATTGTTATAGAAGTAGACTTGTTGTGGTTAATCCATTAAGAGGCAATGTTCCTTTCTTTTGTTTCCTGTAGATTATCATACACTACTATTTTGTTTGTGTTCAATTGTTGTTAGATAGTATGATTTTGTAGTGTTGTCTTTTTACTCTAAAGGTGTTGTTCCCTATGAAACAACTTGTTGCTCAATATGTTTTGTTTTTCTATTTCCTTTAGAGTCCTGTAGAAGTTAATGATTTGAATAGTTTTCTATAATTAAAGATTTCATCTTGAGACGATTTCTTTAAATATTGCAGTCTTTCTTTTCAATATGATCCTAGCAATTAGTCAAATCTGCATTCCTCTTGCACAAACAGTGTCACTAACCTTGAAATAGTAAAACGAAACCTCGTGTTGATAAATTAATGTGTAGTAGTTAGTTGGTCCATTTTAGGAACAATTAATTGGCCCAACACACCCCACTGGATTATAGGCAGTGCCCCACTAGACTGCAGGCAACACCACACTACTAGACCTGCCACTTGTTCCTCCATCAATTGGAACTAGTTTAACTAACTTTAACTTAGTTAGATTGAATTAATTAATTATAACTCAAAATAAACTCAATCAATGCTCCTAATTATAGGATACACTCTACATGACTCTAGTTAGATCCTCAACTTGAATTAATTGAGCCAACTAAGTCAGATTAACTTAGTTAACTATTACAAGTTGTCGTGAGGTGGAATTATAATTTAATTCCCAATTTAATTCAAGGACAAAATTAAATTAGGATTTTATTGTTTTATTTTCAACATCTTAAATAATTATTGAAGCTTTGGCCATTTTTTTTATATTTAAATGTTATTCTTAGAAAAAAATATTTCATGATCCTCCCCTTGGGTGATCTTACATAAAAATGATCACTATAAACCTGATATGTTCCTATACAAAATCTCAAAAAATCAATCCCAGAGGATACATCATGCTATCGTAAGTATGCCTCCATACAAATCTCATATTTTGCCTAAAGACAAACCAACAATCCATTAGAAATCATGGAATCTTCTTTGTCACTGAAACACTAATGCCAACCCTGGAACTATCATAAAAGAATAGTCTAGAATAAAAATGGATAACAACAATTTCTCTCACAAGAGAAGAACGAGAGTGTTCATATGTTTTTCCATATTTTAATTCTATTACATGCTAGTACATGTACCGAGTTGGAGTTCTCCTTCGGAGAGAGCAGTGGCTTCTCTGATTATTGATTCTTCTTGTATATATTTGGAACATACCATTTTTCTCTACAAATATTTATTTTATTTTTAATTATTTTTCAATTTTTTTGTTAATAATAAGTGCTTGAGATACATGTCCTAAACTATTACATTGAAAATAACAGGCTCCTTTTTTCTTACGTGCCTAGCCTGACAAGAAGCAATTTCACTGAAATAGCCCAAAATTTGTAACCAGAGTTAAATTCTTATATACTGTGGTGCAAACAAAAATAATAATGTAATCTTAGTGGATAGTCCATCTATATGTCAAATGAACTAATGCCTTGTTGACATCAAGCAAGGAGCTTGAAGGTGCAATTAACAACTCATTTGATCGAATCCTTTTCACCTAAGGGAAAGTGCTTGGGATTTACCTTAGGGGAAATTTGCATCCATATATAATCATTTTGTAGGGATTTCAACCTTAGTTTGTGTCCAATAAAGTTTTAGAATCCAAACCTATAGATTTGTGGAGTAAATTTAAAAGAGCTTATTGAATTTCATGCCTTTTGTAATTTGCAAAGAAAATTTAGGAGAACTTATTGAATTTCGGGTTTTCTATTTTTCTTGCCCTGCTTCTTATATGATGATTGATGAATTTGTAAGTGTTCTACTAGGTCTTAGTCTTATTTCTATGGATGGGAAGAATCTGGAGAGACTTTGGTCTAATCTATTAGAAAATTTAATCTTGGAACCATGGGAGAAAACTTTTGTAAGAAATGAATATTAGTTTTTAAAGGGTCTTGGCTTACATTCCCATAACCTGAGATGTTACAGAAATGAAATATGGAAAGGAAGTGGAAATAATGTGACATTAGTAAATCCTTCTAATAACCAGGCGTGGAGGCTATAGTTTCTTGTATTTATAGGAGTATCTATTTGAACAAATAATGCTTGTAATATACAATTATATTGAAGTAGAGAAATAAAATGTTATAATTGAAGTTCCCAAGCTAAATTTAATCCTGGTCGCAGACCCTATTATGATATACAACTAACATTGGGCTTACAAAAGCCTTTGTGTAGTCATAATACTGTTTTTTAAATTTGGCTTATTGACATCCGTTAGTCAAAGGCTTCCTGCTAACAATTAGACCAAACTTGTTGCTTTGTTTAGTCTATAGGAAGCTTAGAATTTGAGATTGTCCTTCCTAGCATGAGAGACTTATTTACGTAGGAGCAAAAAATATTGAGTGACTTAATTTGGGTTCTCACATATGGATAGAATTTTATGGTATTTGTATAGGTTTTTAACTTTGCAACAAGTATTAATTTGAAAAAGCATGGTTTCTTATGAAGCCCAGGTTAGGTGAAGATATGTATTGTTTATGAAAATTGCAAGGTGAAATTTTTTATTCTTTTTTTCTTAATGAAAACCAAAACACATATGCAACAAGTTATAACTAAAATCAAAAGGGCTTGACTTGAGGAGTTAGATAAGGTGAACACGCAAACTATTTTTGTGAAATTACAAGTATTTGTTTTATTTATTCTAAAATTATTGGCTACTTTGAATCAAGAGAGCCACTTTACATAGTGCATGTCTTTGGTTGGCCCTTTAGTCTCCATGAAGTTAGCTTGTAAGGTGGTTCTTGACCCTGGAAGAACTGGTATGCCACAGTCCCTATGTCAATGAATTATGAAGGTATGTAGAAATGCCTCCCCTAGAACTATGTCTTACTAAGACAAAAAATTTCAAGTATTTTTAATGATAAAGGGGGATTTATGATGACAAATATAGAGTTTTACTTTTTGTTTTTTAGTTTCTTTTGTGAAATAAAGATCCCAAGGAAAACCATTGGGAATTTCCCCTCATTTTGAGGATGGTATCTAGGGTAAACCATATTTTTCAGAAGCTCGAGGCTTTGAAAACACAAGGTTCGAGGTTGTTAAAACAATATACTCATTAAGAGCTCAAACATGCCACTTGTGGGAATTTAATCTAGGTGAGTAGAATAACACACCTTCAATCAGCTACCTAGGTTAGACCCAATTGTCAATTTTTTTTATAATATGTATTATAGGAAATGAAATTTTGGATTCTTTAGAGTTCAAGACTATAGCAACATGTCACTAGTGAGAATAAAACCTAGGTGGGAAGGATAATAATCATTCCTACAAACCACATGAGCTAGACCCGATTCACAACTATAGAGCATATTTGAAGTCCACTATTATAGATTTAAGGGAAACTTTAAAACCAAAACTCCTAATTTTGTTTGAGGTATATAAAGATTCTTATATAACATTCTATGATATTTCAATTGGTTCAATTGTTTTTCTTCTATGATATATCATCACCTCCAATTTTAGATTGTTTTCCATCTTCCTTGATAACAAAACTTTTTACTATTTAGATTATGTAATATGGAATTAGAATAGAGCAACACCTTTTATGGAGAGAAAGATATGCCAGTAGGAGGTACTCAATACTACATCTAAGGAAATTATTAGTTCTCAAACAGTTACTTTCTTCTTCCATTCCAGATTTGACAGGAGGTATAACCCATAAAGAAGTAGGTTAGATTAGTTTGACATAAAATCATGGTGAGACATTAGACTGCTACCCAAATGCATAGCTACCAATTTATTTTTTTTTCCTTGACCTGCGTATGGATATCTCATTTTTGTTTCAATTTCCATGACAAGATATTTGAACAAAAATAGTCATTGTTTAATTTCTTTTGTGCAATTTGACGTTTAACTTAGTATTATTGGTGACTTTCATGCATAAATGTACTTTAGGTAGTTCAGTTCAAAATACAAGCAAACTTTGTTGCTTGAGTTCCATACCCATTCTAAACATATGTTATAGTTTGTTTGAAGTATGATATTATTTTTACTAAATAGAATTTTTTTTGTCATGTTGTTTGTTTGCAACTAACAGATAAAGAAATATTCAAGATGCAAATTCAATTCATTTTGGAGTTTTTCTTGATATTTGTCTACATATCTCTCAAAAATCTTTGAAAAATGATGCTAGTAATTCATGAAATTTGTTTTGTATGAGTTATACAATTTTTTTTGTGAAAATATGTTTTTGGTACAGGATTATTGCATTTTAATAATGACATTGTTTATCTGATTAATTTTGTAGCCAATAACAATGGTAGTTGAAACTTGTATTGAAGAGTACGAAGATAACTAGAGAGCTTTTTTTGAAGCTCGTAAATTATGGATGCAAGTAAGAGATACTTTATAGCCTTTAAATTATTTTATATTTTAGCTACTAAGATATGGTTAGAAGAGCTCACCTATCATTTTCAATACGTCCATTTCTTGTTTCACAAAATTTTGTACTCTTATTTTTAAATTTATAGTGGAGTACAAAAGGAACTCCTAACACAAATTCACATGAAGAAAAAGAGCTAAAGTGCTAGATAGAAAAATGATAAAAATTAATAAAAATAGAAGACATGTTTTGAACATTAAGTGACAGCTTTCAAGTGCATCATCTATAGAAAAAGAAGCAGAATGAGGGGAGAAATAAGAGGACTCCTTGAAAAACAAATTGCAATTAGGTCATAGGTAAATACCGATGAACAACATATTGGCATTTACAGAAGGATTTTAGAAATGTGATCCTTAGGATTGAAGACTTTTAGGTTAGCTACATAATAAGTTCATATTACGTGCTCATCATGAAAATTCTTGTTGTCAAGACATGCAAACATGTAGCGATGGGATAATGAATCCATAGACTAGCATGAACAAAAATCAAATTGTTGGATTCCAACAAGACATGATAAACAATGAAAGGAGGAACCTCAAGAACTTCAATGATTTTCTATTGAACAATATAGATATCTATGATGAAATAGGATCTCCACCTTTTCCTAGGATGTGTGTGTGTGTGCTTCAATTGGGGTTATCCCAGGTGGTTGGGAGGAAGGAATGGAATCCTCCCCATCTAGGTTCAATCCCCATAAGTGACATGATGGATTTTGATAGTCTATATAATATCTATCTATATATATATATATTATATATATATATATATATATATATATAATATATATATATATATATCTATATATAACGAATACTTATATTAGTAAATTTGTGCAAATTCACAACAAGATTACATATTAAATATTGAGCTTTAAAATTTCTCTAATTTCCTTGAGCTAGTTTGAAGCTATTTGGTTTGTGAGACAATAGTGTTGTTACATATATCCAACCACATCTCAAGGTATATATTCTATAAAATATACCTAATATTAGACAATACTTTGCAGGTCTAATCAAAACTACAACAAATAACTTTGAATTTACTACATCAGTTGTCTAAAATCACCAATTTTTCTATTGAGGCCACCTAGTTCAAGTGGGTACAACAATCCTTGGTGAAAGTTTTGAGTTTTCCCATGACA
The DNA here is from genome assembly GCA_000404065.3 of Pinus taeda. Classification (NCBI taxonomy): domain Eukaryota; kingdom Viridiplantae; phylum Streptophyta; class Pinopsida; order Pinales; family Pinaceae; genus Pinus; species Pinus taeda. The sequence goes on along the minus strand of APFE031225685.1, from coordinate 62,376 downwards.
CTAGAGAATCACTACATGGTAACTATCTTGGAAAGTGCCACAGAGACTTTGTTGGTATAGGAAAAGGTATGTTATATCCTCCCTCAATTAGCAAATTGGCTGCCTCTGCTCCATCATGGAGTTGAGTTGGGTTGTTAACATGTTGACCCTTAGATTAAGAGTGGAAATTTCTTGTTTTTTTTAAATGGATTGTATATGTTTCATCATATTAATTTTTAGAGGCATTTTATTCTGAAATGGTTGATTTTATCTACTTTTTTTTATTTGTGTAGTGAGATATGTGCCAAAACGTCTTGTGGCAGATGACCTGCCTGGCTATTTGTGATTTGTTTGTATTCACTATTCTTGTGAACTTTTCCATGTGTTGTAAATGAAGTTCTATAGTCTCATTATATTGTTAATAGTGATAAGAGTTTTAGTAGATATTTTAATTAAAAAAGAAAATGAGATCACATTATTAATAGTTAAATATCTATTGATTGTAGATATAAGGGATTAGATTCATCTTCCAACCCTAGATTATACAAAGAATGGAGCTTCTAGTCTAGAGCACTCTTGAATGGTAGATGTTATCGGTTACACAGTTTTTAGAGGAAAACCATTTAATGATTTTAAAGGTGGAGAGACATATATGAAATTCATTGGAAACACAATGGGAATGTTTTGAAGTGATTAAACAATATTTCATGTGTAAATTGCAGCCCAACCAATATTCTATTGAAAACTCATATTGTAATACTTGACATTTCATATAGTAAAATTTGTGGTTGAAATCATTTATTATTGTACTAATATTTTTTAGTGTTAGAATCAACTTATGAGACTTTGTATGATTCACATGTGTGGTCATATTAGATGAGCATATGGGTATTGTATGATATTTTTTTAATAAAGTGGCAAAATCATACTAATTCATTTATGTTGATTAGTAATAAACACATATACAATGAATAAATTAGTCAATTATAATGATTATTAATGAAAGTAAGTGAAATTAATATACACTATTAAATTAGTCATATATATAATGAAAATGAAACTACAAAAAAAGATAAATAACTATTGGAATTGACAAATTTGTAACTATGAATGACCCTTAAAATTTGCATATAAACCACTATTAGTGGTTAATTTATAGTATCATATCTCACGACCAACATTTTGGTCATTAATTTGTTTCCTCGGGTGACCCCATAGTAGTATATTTGGTTGTGTGTTTGGTCATTAAATGTGGAAATGAGTGACTAGTTCAATGACCAAGTTCACGACTAAATATAGTACTAGACGATATAATTGAGACAACTAATTAAAAACTAAGTTAAATACAATAAATTGGTCGCATAGATAAGATATTGTAAATTAGTCATTGATGGTCATGTGACCAAACATAGTAATTTGTATGCGATTTTTAGTTGTTTTTTTAGTCAGTAATTTTTTTTTTTCTACTAGTGTATTGTCTCCATAATGGGTTACTCTGCAGGCTTAAAAAACCATATGTTCCTAAAGGCGAGCTACCACAACTAATAAGAGAATCTCAAACCTCCAAGGTTGCAAGGAAATTTTTTCTAAGGAAGAAAGTGGCCAAAATATAGAGGTATGTGTACTAGCCCAAAATGAAAGAAGATGTAGCTAGGCTCATATGAGGATGTATGCTTTTTTACACCAACATGTCTAGTAAAAGGAAACAAGGTATATACCATCACATACTTGTACCCACTCATCCTTAGGAAAACATTTCCATAGACAATGTGCCAACAACCAAGAAGAGACATGATTACATGTTTGTGGTAGTTGAAGGGTTTAGCAAGATGTGCATTATCATGCCCCGTAAAAAGACCACAAGTGGGATATAAGTAGAAAACTTGTTATTTGAATAGGTTTGGGTGCACTTAGGAATACCAAGGAGCATCATTTAAGAAAGGGAAACTATATTTCTCAGTGAATTCTAGACTAGATTATGGGATAAGATAGACATAAATTTGAATAGGTCTACAACAATGGATCCATAGATAGATGGGAAAATAGAAGTAGTCAACATGACTTTGTTGCAACTCTTTAGGGGTTACAATAAGAAGCATCGGAAGATGTGGGATGGGAATATGGTATATATACAACACACTTATAATATATTAGTCCATACTTCTACTGTAATTCCCATTTGAGACTTTCTTTGGACATGTGCCACCTTCACCTTTGGATATTACATATGGGAAACAAGGAGGAGTAAGGGAGGATTTTACAAGTGGATATGAGATAACTATCGATAATACATCAGATGGTGGGCAAGTGGTTGACATTTTACCTCCAAGACAAGATATTTACACCATGTGAGGGTAAAAACTAGGGCATATATGTTTTGAATAAAATCACTCTGACAACAACAACTAGATTTATAAGCAAAATGTAGAGTGACCCACTGGATTTTTAGAGCTAAAATACATCCCGTATAAAATAAAAAGTAGCAAGGCGGATGGGGGGGGGTGATTCGAATAGGAGGTTGCCTAGGCACATCATAGAGGGCATTCTGCCATTTTATGAGTCTCTTCCTTTTTGCGTATAGCATTGTCATTCCCTCTAAATCAATTATTATAGTCTTCTCAAGGGGAAGACATCCATTTACAATGAATACATTGTACAAGACAAGATTTTGATGATCCTAAGACTAGGTCTTTGTATTGTATATATAAGAGATAAAGGGTACAATTATAATAAATAGGGACAATGAAAGGTTCTAGCTTACATAATAATATAATAATAGAAATGTAATCGCTCAATATCTAGGGCTTAATAAGGGGATCTGGGTTTAACATGGGGCTTATATAGGGCTTAACATGTCCCTATGCTTCAAACACGGGTTGTTCTCAACACTTGACTAACAACTAGTGATTTTGCAAGAATAAGTAAACTCCCCATGTCACCACTTCCACTAGTAGGTTGTTTTGTTTGATCAGGTACTTCACAATTGCTAAATTACTCAATGACTTAATATTTGTTTCAAGGATTGTTTTATAATTATAGTATGATTTCCCCTTCATCATTTATAGATGGTACACTTCTAGGCTGCAAATGAATAACATAGTTGTGATCATGAGTAGGTAGGAGACCCTTAAGCATTACTCCAAATACCTTAGAATGATTGTTGATAGATTTATGGAGATCCCTTGGCATAGTTGATATTAGGATTTATAATTATAATAAGAGGGTTTGGTTTGAATCAACATAAGAAAAATTCTTACTTGTATAAATGTTCATGAATCAAAACCAAAAATCTCACATATGGAACATAATATAGAAATCAAAACTTCTTTAAAACAGATATTTGTAGGCACCAACCTACTCATACAAACTTTGTAGGAACCAACCTATTGTTACAAACTTTGTAGGAACCAACCTATATATAAGACCAATCCCACCTACTACAATATTTATAAGCACCAACCTACAAGAGACACTAATCCCTTCTGTTGCAAGATTTATATGAACTAATCTACAAGAGAGACCAATCCCCTATGTTGTAATATTTGTAGGCACCAACCTACAAGAGGCATTGATCAACCTTATTGTATGATTTGTAGGCACTAATGTATAAGAGACATAAATCCCCTCTGATGTAATATTTTTAGGCACCAACCCATAAGAGACACCAATCCCCTCCACTGTAATATTTATATGCATGCAACCTACAAGAGACATTAATCCCATCCGGTCCAAGATTTGTAGGCAACCATCTATAGGAGACATCAATCCCCTTTGCTACCAGATTTAGACACCCACCTATAGGAGACACCAATCCTCTCTATGTAATAGTTGGATACACCAACCTACAAGAGACATTGATCCCCTCTCTTGCAATTTTTGTAGGCGCCATCCCATAGAAGACATCAATCCCCTTTGCTCCAGGATTTGTAGGAACCAGCCTATAGAAGACATAAATCCTCTTTGTTGTAATATTTGTAGGAAAACACCTACTTCATTGAGTTTAGTTGCTACTTATACCTTCACCAATTCTATTAACTACATTTTCCTTTACCACATCTACTTGCTACTTCTTCCTTCACTAAGTCTACTTGTTGCTTTTTCCTTTAGTAGGATTTGTTTCTCCCAAAAAATCTTGTTTTGGCATCTTCCCAAGAAAAAACTTGTAAAGCATGTCACATACCCACTTTTATAAATATTATTATGAAACATTTACTTGAGGAACTTATGTATGTCTCCTTTAATCTCTAAATTTTTCATAGTCTGAAAAGTCCTAGAAAATAAGTTATAAAAAAATCCTAAACTAACCTATTTGAAGCTAATTTCAAGACTATTCAATAACCATCACTTCCATAGGGCATATCTCTGAAATTATAGTGAACCAAATTCTAAAATTTCTAGTACAGGTACCTAGAGATATACCCTTTGACTCATCTAGATTTCATGGTCTAAGACATCTCAGTAAAAAATATATAACGAAAATGCCAAGTTGACATGTTTGAAACATATTTTAGGAGGATTCAGGAACCCTAAATTTCTGAGATCATATCTCCAAAATTAAATTGAACCAAATTTTGAAATTTCTTTCATAGGTGAAAGAATTTCTCCCCTCTCTATTATCTGAGTTTCAAGGTTTGAAACATCCTAGAAGAACTGTTATAGTGAAAATTCCAAGATGACTCATTCACTCCATGAATCACATTTTTGATCCACCTTTAAGGCCCCAAGATTAATCCCCTAATTTTGTTGCAAAATTAATATTTATTATTGATTGTATAGTGTTCAAATGCAGTCATATATCCTTTATTTATAGTGTTTATATGTTCACTTCTGGGGCTAACTTCTAAAACTGGTTAGGTCGACTTGTAGTCTCTAGCTAGACTGACCTAATATAATATTTCATATACCCTCATTCCTATGGATTTAGAGGGGGTGTCATATATAGTTGGAAATGTATCATAATAAGTTACTCAACCATATATCTTTTACTCATATTTGAGCTAGGTGATTAGAGTAAACATTCCTTCAATATAAGGTACCCAAACTAGCATCAAGAAAAAAACTGGGTATCCCCACAATATTTCCAACAATCACCCCATTTTCCTTTTATGTCAACCCCTAGTCAATTATACAATAATATTGTATTACTCCCTAACCTTTAGTTGGGCATCCATATTTGCCTCCCTCTAAATTTGAAACTCTTGGTCTCCCCTATCTTTGGAATCAATGACAACACAATATTCAACGTCTTTAACATTTAGTGAACATAATTGTGCAAACATAGATGATATTGATGTTCGAACATTTAGAGAACACAATTGTGTAATTATTTAATGGTTCCCATTTTTGAGTAGTTTTGTCATTCCATTAAATCTTATCACTTTGGAGGGTTTCCCTTGGATACCTCTACACTCAATTTCCTTGCCTTCTAAGGTAAATCTTATTAGCAATCTTGAAAATTAATGATCACTATTACCAATAATTATAACCATTGGATCCTTAATACAATATCATCACAACCCATTTGTATTGAAATCATAAGATTATTCAATAAATACTCCCCCAATTTGAGCTTAATACTATCACACTTCCTTGAACAATTTACAATACCTCCATTTAGAATCATTACTTGTAATTTGGATAATCATTAATAATTTGACTTAATATTGTAGAATAAATAAATACAAATATGTTAAGTCATTAAATCCCATCCATTTGTTGAATTCTATAAAGAATATGTTATCATCAAAAAATGATGTCCATACTAAATAAGTTTTTAGAGCTTTAAAAATAACTTTGGCACCCAATTTCCAATAAAGGACACTCATCAACATAATTAGAAATGTGGGAATCTCGTGATCATTATGTTGGATAGTTAACATTTCTTGGATGGCTAGTGGAAACAAGTATGTTGGCATTGATGTCAAAAGTCATGTTGGGAGATGTGTCGATCAGTTGGCATTGTCTGGAAGTTGGAAAGAGTGTTGGCATTGATGTCAACCATACTAGCATGGATGTTTGTGGCAGAAAATGTTGGCTTTGATGTCCACTAGCCCAACTATGATGGTAACTAGGCTAGCATTAATGTGCTTGATGTGTCAAGCTTAGGGGGAGTCCCCATGGTTGGTGAGGTCTCTTGTAGAGAATCATCATAGTAGAAGGCTTATTGGGGAAGTCATAAAATGATGATTATAATGGTTTGGAGACCAAGGTTTTGAAGGGATTTGTACCTTAGGGATTTAGCTCAGATGCTCCTAGAGGTAGCATGGTTGGATAGTTCTCAAAAAGAGATTTCCAATAATATGTGTAAGTCTATAAATGGCCTCCTAGATCAAGATTTATTTACAGTCAAAGTTGAGGTGACCAAAGTCTAGGTGGCAAAGCTAAAAGTGGTTGGATGACCCCTTGGAGTGTATTATTTTTATATTTTTCTGAAAATAATAACAACAAAGGTTGGTTGAGCTGCTAAAGGAAGCGCCAGGACGATGTAGGCAGACAATAGAATAAAGAAATCCTTTCTTCATTGGTCGCAGGAGGAACCCACTTGACATACTAGTTCGATGGAGTTACCCTGATGGTATAGTTATGGTGCATAAAGAAAAAGTGCCCAGACGGTGAACGATGAGACATGTCAGTTAGACAACACATCCCAACAGTGCCTTTGATTGGCCATTGATTGTGTTGGGTGAACCCCACGGGACAGCTAAGCTCGAAACTCTACAAAGCCTGAAAGGTTGGAGTTCGAAGGTTTATTTAAAAGGTGTTACGGGACTACATTGAGTCGGGGTCGTGGGAACAAATCCCAGAAGGACAGAATCCCGAAAGCATGGAGTTATGGTAGCAAATCCTGAAATCCTAGAACCCCAGAAGGTTAAAAGCCTAAAAGGTTTTGTAATTGAGGGTCGGGTATTGCAGTGGGATTGACAGGTCAGAGGATAAGAATCCTGGAAGGTTGGAACCCCGTAACTTCTTGTTAAAAGAATTTCTTAAAAGCTTCAGGATTGAGGGCTTCAGACGTTAGAGTTGGCAGTAGGCCATAGACACATTAAACCATTTACAAAGGAGATTTCTTACAAAACCAAGGATCGAGGGACCTTTCTCTCTCCTCTAACAGGATAAGTGGCAACATATTATTGATCAGAGATGACATCAACATGACATAACCTTGGATATATGGCAAGCAGTTTTGGAATTGTTGGGTACCAAAAAGGTCATATATGAGTGACACATGGACCTCTCTCAGGTCAACACATGGCATGGATAACATCATCATGAAATCACCTTGGAAGTGGGCATACCCCAGAGGTCGAAAACCCCATAACCTTTTGCTAAAATAATTCTATGAAAACACCGGGATAGGGAGATTTGAGTCTTAGCACCAAGATATGGTTCTTGGAATTAACGAAGACGAAGGGCACGAAGGTTTATAAAGGGAATTTAGCCCCTCAGGCTGGTAAATATGTATAGCACCAAGAGGCCTTATTGTAGGTCGCAGCGCATGGTCATATGAAGGAGAATAGGTAAAGGTGATAAGAAAAGGGTGCTAAGGAAAGGTGGGCCAAACCCGAAATCCCGCAAGACTGTAATTACTAAGGAACACTATTTATAAAAGTTATGGGGATGAGGGGATTCAAGATTTCAATCAATGGTGGCATATATCGAGTGGGCCCTAGTGAACGTGGTTATGTGGTACTTTTGTGCCTTCTGATGATCATAATACTTTGGGGCATATGTGTGATGGATGGAATGAGTCAGCAACTAGGACCACGTATGCACAGACTGAACTATTGAGGTTAATAACGGCTACACATATCATTGGCTCAAGGTAATGAGGACCACGACTTCCAGAAATAATTAATGGAGATCATATATGATCTAGATTGGATCATTATGTTGTTTCTCATCCATATTGATGCATTCAAAGTGGAAAACTTAGAGGAATCAACAAATGGGACTATTTTTACTAGCGGGACCTAGTTTGGAAAAATGTGGTCTGAAACCTTTTGAGAGCGTTTTGAGGCATCAAATGATGTTTTTTGGGGCTAAAAATTTGTTTCTTTAGAATTGCACCTTTCCTTGTTGCTCTACACACAAATATATTTCCAATGGCGCAAGAAGTGCGTCAATCAAAGTCCATATGCAAAAGTTATGCCACTCAGAAGTTGACCTTCCTATTTTCACACCCATAATTCGGGAGGACACCATGTCAGGCCCCATTATTCATGGAAAAGGGGCCCGCCATGTGTTTTTTATGTAAAATAATCTAGAAGAGTATATATTGTAACTCTAGCTAAGAGCTTATGTAGTCAAACTTAACCACTATTATGCTATCAAGTTGTGTTATAACCAGGCCACTAGCAGGAAGAGGCATTCTACTCTTTCGAGAGTATTTTGTTTCATAGAAGAGCAAATATTTCCAGGAGAGATAGGAGGTAGAGAAAATAGATAGGATATGTGCATTATAGCATCCCACGGGCCATATCCATTACTTCTTTGTACCTACAACCATATTTCCAGACAAAGAAAGAGAGAGAAATGACCTCACCTTCCAGCTGAGTTTTCTCGCGAAAGAGTTTCCCATAGCATATTTTGTGTCTTATGTGTGTGTGAGAGATTATTTTATTGTTCTATACTTTTATGCATAATTTTTACTTGCATGCATGCACTAATTACAATAAAATCTAAAAATCTAGAAATTAAATAAAATTGTAATAGTGTAGAATTTCATATTTTTAACATAATATTGTCATATATGTTGTGACGAACTATCCAGTGGAATATACACAACAGTTTACGGATCAAGATCAAGCTTAGAGAAGCCATTGTGGTGTACATATCGAGCTCTATGAGCAATAATTAAGAATGGAGAGCCTCCTTGAGTGAGCAGGTTGACTGAGATTTAATTCTCGGTATGGAATATCGCACAAGTGCCCATTCTCCAAATTGATTGTGTTGCAACTATAGTTGTTGAGTGGATAAGTGGAGAAGAAACACTTAGAAGCCCATTCTCAATGTTTAATGTGGGTGTTGTGGCCAAGTTTTGGACACAACAGTAAAATGGACAGCCATTATGAGAGTATGCTCTCGAGTAATGTGAATGAAAAACTGATGGTTAAAAAGGAATGCATTGTTCACTGCATAATAGAGGGTATGCAACATTTGTTAAGTGTGTTGTGTGGAAGAGCTTTGTGTGTGAGTATTGTAGAGAGAGGATATGTGTGCCAATGTTGCAAAGGAAATATGCTAAGTGGGCTAGTACTGTTGTGTGAGGTTGAGAGAGTCTCTGGAATAGAAGAGGGGTGAGAGCAGAAGTATCATGCTACAGAGTGGAGAGAGAGTTGTGAGGGTTGTGATGAGTTAATGTTGTTGATCTAAAAAATGGGTTATTGTGGAGTGAGCAGAGGACAAAATGTTGCATGGTCTAGAAGGCTGTTGAAGAGAACAAATTTGAAATTAGCCAGAGAGGCTGCCAATTATAGTGAGAAGTAAGTTTTCTTTTGAGTGTCCGTTGGAGCTTGCATACATGAAGTTGGTGCTTCCATCTCTACTGGATGTCTAAAAAGGCTTGGGGGTTGGTGCCTCCTACAAGTTGGTGCTTGCATAAATCCAAGGAGCCGCAATTTGTTTCTTGCAACAAATCCATGAAGTTGGTGTTGTAGATGGTGCTTCTAGTAAGATTATTAGGTGTCTACATAAGGAGGGAGTTGGAACTTCCTACTAGTGGGTGCTAGCAAATAATCGAAGCTAGTTGGTGCTTACGTGAGTGGTAGCTCAAAAACATATTAATGTAATAGAGTAGGTGCTCTTATTTTTACATCAATAACAAAAGAAAATCTTTTATGGTTTTTATCCTGGAAGGATTTCCATGTTAAACCTCTGTATCTCATGATTTTATTGCTCATGATGTGTATTCTTGTATTGGTTGATATGGTTGTTGTTATGGTTAGTTAATGGTTGATATCATAAAATGGATGAAAATTTTTAATGAGTAAATATAAATTGGCATATAATTTTAAATTAGTGTTAATATTGATTCAACCCCCATGCTTAGTAATAACATTGTTTCCAACAATTGATATCAGAGAAAGGTTCCTTTAGGAATAGCTTAATTTATAGAAGGTATATCAAAGGGAAAAAATGTCTAATCAAGTTTGGCTAACAACAAAAGGATTTCCATTTTTAAACGAATCAGACTATGAGCTCTGTAAGACAAGAATGGAAGCCTATTTAATGGTAATCAATGAAGACATTCCGTTTCGTGTGATATATGGAGAGAGGAATGAATTCAATACAAAAGCCAAGGAAATCATCGTGAAAGGGTTGTCTAAGCTAGATGCTGAAAATGTGAGGCATTGTGAGGTAGCCAAGGAAATCTTGGACAAATTGCAATGTCTATATGGAGGAAAAAGATATGCAATAACAGAGGAGGTCAATGAACCTTGTTCCTCAAGTAATAAGCTTGAATTTGAGAAGATTGTTGCTAAAGTTAAAATGAGTTAATTACAAATAGAAAGGCATCTCAAAGAAAAGATGCTAAAAATATTGAAGATCCTTCTTCCAATAAGGAAGTTGTTTCCCATCACTCTCGAGTTGATGATGATCAAGAATAAGAAGAAAGGCCATGCTGCTAAGGAGGTAAGCTATTGCTTTGTGACAAATGTAAAGAAATAAGTCTTTTATTATATAGATGTTCATGTGAATCACTTGAAGATAGAGATAGTCATGCATCTAGTAGTAGTAATGAAGATAGACCCACTTTAGTAGCAATATAAAATGGGGGATACTCTAAAGAAGAAGATAATATATTCCATGAAGAGAATGGGGTATCAATGGAAGTGATGAATATGGAATACTCCTCAAGCCAGTGGAGGATTCCATGGACACATAGATGGGTTCATATCTCTGTTGTGGCTCATCTAGCACCTTTGATAGTGAAGAAAATGGTCTAGATCAAAAGATCTATTTTAGGAAGAAATTAATATTTTCTATAAAAGAGATCAAGGAGCTATCAAAAGAAAATATCAAGAAAAAGGAGCAATTTCACAAGTATGAGCTTGAGAATGAGAATTTTAGAAAAAAAATAATTGATCTAAATGCTCAATAAGAAGATGTTAGCAGATTGAATGTGAGGCTAACCATTTAGCTAGATGAAAGAGAATCTCATTGTAAGAGACTACAAGTTGAAGTAGTCTCATTGAGACATGACTTAGAAAAATCAAATAAAGAGTTGTCTCAATACCAAAAGCATGAGGAGAGCACAAAGGCTTTGAATGAGATGCTTGTTAAGTAGATATCCCTGCTCATCAAGGTTGGTGTGGGTTTCAAAGAAGATTCAAACTCCAAGAAGGAAAATACTAAAGGGTCATCTATCTAAGTAAGGGTAGTTAGAGGTTTCAACAACAACAAGGGAAAATAGGTTGTTGGAATCAACAACAAAAGAATGGTAAGAAGTAGCAGCAAGTAGAGCAACGGAAGAGAACCAAGCAGCAATAAGGAAGAATGCAAGGAAGTAATGAAAAATTCCATTGAAGACACATGAAAAACCAGTAGAGGTCCTTTCCCCCTCAAGGAAAAATCTCTCAATGAAAAGGTATCTTCTGTTATCAAAATCCTTTTCATGATTACTTCATTTATTGCAATAACTTTGGTCATAAAGGCATAAATTGTAGATGGCATGAAAGAAAACAAGATGTGTTGGGTAGAAGCAACCCAAGAATGTGTAAAGTAGCTAGGAGAAGGCATGATTGGAACATTAGAGGTTATGACAAGAAAGCTAGTAGATATGGCAGGTTCTTTGCTCCATTATTAAGCCATATTTAATACTACAATTGGGGAAACTTTGGGCACAAGGCAATAGACTGTAGATATGAGAGGACATGGAATTTCTCTCAAAATCTGCAGCAAAACCAAGTATGTCGGTCAGTGAGGTTGAGAAGAGATGGAAGAGGAAAGGAAGCCAAGTGTGTCTTTAACACTCTGTGTCAAATGGACTTGTTGAATAAAGGAGGGAGAAAGTCCTCCATAGTCTCCAATTGCAATCACCGAAAACCTCAAGTGAAGAAAGGAAGTGACAACTCAATTACCATTCTCTTACAAACAAAGAAAAAAGGCGACAAGAGGGTTTGGGTGAAGAAAGAGGAGTTGAAGGAGAAGTGTCCTCTAGCCATGCATAGCCAAGAAAAGGCCCAAATATGGGCAAAGGAGAAGCTGGGAAGAAATGATATTCCTAGGACTCGGTTAATGAAGGTTTGGATGAAGAGGGAGGATAATCTACTTAGAAGGAGTAGATCCATTCTTTCTCTTCATTGAAAGAAGAGAATGGACTCAAGAGATGTTGAATATGTCAGGAAAATATACTAAAATTAATATATTTGAAATTTGGAGATATGCTCAAGTCCCCTTGTTGATTATAGTAATAAACTGGTTTATTTCAAATATATTAGCATAGCAAGAGAAAGGTTAGAGAATCCAACATGGTTTCAGGGGGAGTACACAACAAAATTTTATGTTGTGGAAGAAGAGGTGCTACATTAGAAGTGTGGAATGACAAAAATCCCATAGAAAAGTCAGGTCCACAGAATTTGTCTCCACGCAGATGAAAGGAAGTGGAAGTATGAGATCAAAGAGAATTGACTTAGGGGGGTTGCTTTAGTAGCAGTAACAAGAAATGATTTTCAACCTCAGGAAGAAAGATTTCATAGGAAATGACAGGTCTTTGGGTCATGTGGAGGAACATTCTCATGTAAATGGGCATTCCTTTTTGAGAAGGAGCTATAAGAGTTTTCCTAACGCATTGTCCAATTTGTATCAACTTGTTGGTGAAATTGGTGGAATTTAAACAACATTCCCTTTTTGGAGAGGTATGATCTCAGGGGGAGGAGAGTTGGTCAATAAATATGCTCAAGTGAAGTGAACATAGTTGCGGCAAGCATGAGTAACAGTGATGAAGAGAAAGATAAAATGCATCACTATTGGGTGGTATTTGCAATAATAGCAATACCATGAATAATTTAAATTGGTATCAGGTTCCTTTAACTAGTACAATATATGCATTGACAGAGAGAGAGAATTCAGCCAGCAGCCTAAGGCATTCAAAACTGGAGAAATTCAAAAAGGGAAATATATGTTCATGGGGAGAATATCACATATGTCTAGTTCATAGAACAACAACAACTACTACAAGTTAGTTGAGCTCGGGTGACAAACTTTTAACACCTCATTGGAGATATCAACCCTTGAGAAGAGAAGTTTACAGAAGAATATTGCACATCAGCAGCGAGACCCTAAGTCATTGATTGCAAGAGGGAGAAGAAGAAACTTATATCCCATTTCCATTGATGTTAAGGGGGGAGATTATTATTGGAGAAGTTGTGATGTCCCATGCAGAGGAGAGAAATTCATTGGTGGCTCCTGCAAGGAGAAGTGTGGAAGCAACATGAGGATTGGCCATCAATGTGGATACATGAAGAGGTGTTTCCATGTTGAATTTGATGTTGATTTTGTGGAATGCATTTGTCATGAGTATATGATTGGTTAAATATTGTTATATGTCACTTACATGTTGATTTTAGGTCTCCTACTTACATCCTTGTATGTTAGGCTAAATTCTTGTGGATTTGATTACATGTATCAATTTTGTAGGTTGATTACAAGAATTGATCGCTTATGTTAGACTACATGCGTTTATGTGTAGGTGTAGTTGATTAGGAATTTATTATGCATGTTGTCGGTTGCATGTGGAAATGTGTACAATGGAGTAATGGTTTTTTCATGGATGAGGTCATAGAATGCATTGTTGATATGGCCTTTCTTTGATGACTGGACCCTAACTAGAACAATGTTTATGTGTTGATACATTTATTTTCGTATGCCTATGTGTTCTTATGTTTATGTTATACATGTATCATGTTGATTCGTTGATCTGGAAGACGAGGTATCCTCCCTGGATTATGCTAAGGTATGTTGATTTATGTGATTTGGTTTATTTGATATATTATGCATTGCAAGAAAAAGATCAAATGGCTAGCAAGGTGGTAGACCACATAAAATCTCCCTATGCATCAGATGAGTAGCATGGTGTGGGGCACACTTCTGAATTGGAAGATACATTGAGTATCTTGAAGGAAGAGGCAAGGAGTTGTAAGGTAGATAATGAATGGATCATACAGGAACAAGAGAAGCAAGTAGTAGTTAATGCAATACTTCTTTAGAGATTGTCAGATTTGCAATGACAAGGGCCACTTCAGATCAGCCATGGACAGGAGGAGAGAACTAATGGGGCATATGGCAGTAGGTCTCCTGGTAGACACAAGTTAGATAAATATGATACAGTTAGATATGGGAGGTTGTTGTACACTCCAGATAGGATGGGTGATGAGTACAGGTACTATTATAGTTCTGGTTGTGATATACATGGTTGTGATATACATCATGATCATCATCGGTATCATCCTTACATGAGGAGTGATGGGGGATACTTGTCGGATGAATTCAAGAAAGTGAAGTCACCTTCTTTTGATGGAGATGTAAAGAAGTTGGAAGATATAGAGGCTTGGATACTTGGGATGAAAAAATTCTTTGAGTTGTATGAGTACACAGATAACATGAAGGTCATAATAGTTATCTTCAGCTTGAAAGGTAAATCATACAGCTGGTGGGAAGATGTTAAGCAGACAAGAGACATCAAGACAGGTGACTTGAGTTGGCAAGAGTTCATGAGGCTTTTTAGGATGAAGTATTTGTCAGAGAGGTACTACAACAGTAAGCTCAAATAATTATATGAGCTAAATATGGGGTCAATGACAGATGAAGAGTACACGACCAAGTTTCTGGAGCTATTGAGGCATGTACCATATCTTACTGATGAGAAGGCTAAAGTTCAAAGATTTGTCAGTGGTTTTCCATTAGCATTCATAGATCAGATTGAGTATGACGAGCCTCGGTCACTTGAGGAAGTCATTGGGAAATTGAAGCATTTCTATGAATAGCCAAAGCGTAAGAATGAATCTCAGTAAGAATGGAATGGAAAAGAAAAAGGTAGAGGTAAATGGCAGCCTAAGAGAACAAGATCTCTGAATGCGAATGGGAAAGAAAATATGGCACTTCAAAAGAAGTTTAATGTAGCTACACAGGGACATGGGTCACAATAACAACAACATTTAGGGCACTATTCGGTTGGAGTGTTGGACATGTGGTGAGGAACACCTTAGGAGAGATTGTCCACAACATTAGGGAGGTATGCCTAAGACATATAGTGCATAGGATGTAGAGACTATTGGGGATGTTGACCAGAGTATTCCTCGTATTTATGTAGCAGTGGAAAACAGATAGAGAAAACCCCAATAATCTATCATTGAGATGGATGGTAAGATTTCTCATTGATTTATTTCTATTTTGATCGACCCTAGATCTAATTATAGCTATGTTAGTCCTGACTTGGTCGATAAGTGTGGTTTGAGTAAGGAATTGCATGCAGAGTCTTGATTAGTGCAGATGGATTGGTCAGGTTCTAAGACAGGATAACAATGAGCTCAAGAAGGTAATATTGAGGGATTTTCATGCAAAACCATATTTGGGTCACCCAGGTTATCAGAAGACACTGACAGCAGTGAAGAGATTTTACTACTGGACGAATTTGAAGAGGGGTGTAGCAGAGTTTATGGCAAGGTGTTTCAATTGTCAACAAATGAAGGAAAAGTGCAAACATCCAAGTGTACTTCTATAGCCAATCGTGATTCTAGAATGGAAATGGGAGGCCATTTCCATGGATTTCATCACAGGGTTTCCAAAGGTAGTGAGACAACATGATTCCATCATGGTTATCATGGAAATGTTGACAAAGGTTGTACATTTGATTACAGTGAAGTCTACATTCTCAGCTAGCGATGTAGCATAGGTATTCATCGAATATATGGTTAGGTTGCATGGTGTTCCAAAGGATATTGTATCAGACAGGGAAGTGAAGTTCACTTCCAAGTTCTAGAAGGAGTTATTTGCAGGTTTTGGCCCAAAGTTGGCCTTCAATACAACTTATCATCCGTAAACAGATGTACAAACAAAGAGGGTCAATAGGATATGGGAGGACATGTTGAGGATGTATGTGATGTATCAACAACGGATGTGGGAAGAATATCTTCCTTTGGTAGAGTTCGCATACAACAACGGTTATCAGGAGTCATTGAGGATCAGTCCTTTTGAGGCACTGTATGGGCAGAGTTGTAACACTCCTATCAGTTGGAGTGATCTGGTTAGTAGGGTATTGATTGGACTAGATATGTTGGCAGACATGGAACACAAAATGCAACTGATCAAGAAGAATCTAAAGGTAGCACAGGATAGGAAGAATAGTTATGTAGATAGGAACAGGTTGTTCAAGGAGATCCAAGTCGGGGAACAAGTGTACTTGCACATCAAACCAAATAAGATCTCCTTGCGGATTGGATCTTGTGCCAAGTTGGCACCACAGTTTTGTGGACCCTTCAATATCATTGATAGGATTGAGCCAGTAGCCTATCGACTTGTATTGCCTCCGATAGTGAAGTCCATGATGTTTTCCATGTATCTTTGCTTAAGAAGTATGTTAATCATGTGATTGACTAGTCTGTATTGCAAGTGGACCCAGATGGAGAATTCCAACTGGAGCCTCAGTGAATATTGCAAAAAAAGGTTATCATGCTTCAAAACTGAGCAATCGAGCAAGTTAAAGTGAAATGGAAGCACTTTGGGCTCGATGAAGCTACATGGGAGATGGCAGATCAGACCTCGGCTATGTATCCTTCCTTGTTTGTCAATTGAGGAAAAGCAGCTTTGATATGGTGTTTTCATATATGCTTTGATATGATGTTTTGGTATATGTTTTGATATGATGATCTGGTATATGTTTTGGTACATGTTTTTGGTATATATTTTGGTGATATTTCTATATGTACATATGTATATGGATGTAAATACTTCCATGAGCTATGCTATAAAGCTCCATTAAGCGGTATGGGTGTCATGTTATTATGATTATGTTGTCATGTTACTATGCTATAATGTGGTCATGTTATCATGATGTTATGATTTCATGTGGGTTGGAACTCAACAAGATGAAACAATGTAAACTTTGAAATAGGAACTATAAACTCAAAACGTGAACTCTAGCCAAAAAACCAAAAAAACATTAAAAAATAGCCTAAAAATGAAAAATGTTGATGTTGGAATACTGAAATGCTGGAAAAACATAAAAAACAGCCTAAAACCGAAAAATGTTGATGCTCGAATACTTAAATGCTGGAAATCCTTGCAATTTTGACAATTTTTCAATCATGACATTGTGAAAAAAAATTGTGACTAAAAAAAAATTAAAAATGAACACCTGAATGAAAGAGTCATTATACCAAGAGTAGTTTCTTTTTTAAATGTTAAAAATTTGACGACTTTAAAATATTAGCCTACAACAACTTAACACATTGCAAAAAAAAATTAAAAGTCAACCATCAAATTAATACAATATAGGTAAACTCAACCCACTGTAATGAAAACTTACATATCAACCATGAAATTGACACATTGTGAAGGCATGCTCGATCGTTTATAACAAAAACTTTAAAAGCAACAATCAAGTTAACACATAATGAGATCAAGTTGCTAGTTGAGGATTGACATGGACCTTGTAAGAAAAATAAAATAAAACAATATAATAAATAAATAAAAATACAAAATACAAAATTAAACAAAAATTAAAACATTGAAAAAATTAGAAAAAAAAAACATAAAAAGTTCAAAATAAAAATAAGTAAAATAAAATTGTATATCTTAAAACATAAAAAATAACATGACAAAAAAAGAAAACAAAAGAAAACATTGACAAACAAAATATAAAACTATAAAAAAAAAAAATTAATATGTAAATAACAATATTATATATACAACATATATACTACAATACGATAACATGGGGAAAAAAATAAATATAAAAATGACAAAAATAATCAATCATTAGAAAAATGTATCCAACTTTTTTAATTATTAATAAAAAATAAAAAATTGAAAAAAAAAAACAAAATATTAAAAAAGCTATAAAAACACAAAGAAATATTTTTCAAACAAGCTAATTAAAAAAAGAAAATAGAATATTACAAAAATAAAAATAAAAACAATTTAAATATAAATCAACAAAATTTTAAAACCATTAAAATTAAAAAAAACATAAATAATAAAAAAATTAAAATCATTTAAAAATATATATTATTAACGAAAATTTAAAAACAAGCCTAGGGCGGCCTAGCTGCTATGCTGGCTTGCTGTGGAGCTGCCAGGAAACCTCCACGGTCGGCCAACCTAGTGGTCGGGCCGTCCTTGGTCTATCTAGCTGATTCCGAGAATTTGCCAGGCAGGCCTAGGGCGGCTCGGTCATTGGGCCAGCCGTCCTTGGAGGCCTGCCAAACAGCTCCACGGTCGAGCTCGGCCAGGCAGGCCCAGGGTGGCCCGGCCACTGGGATGGCCTTCCAAGGCCTCCAATTTTTTTTTTTAATACATTTTTTTTAAATGATTTTAGTTTTAATGTTTTATGAATTTTTAACTAATTATGTGTGTTTTTTTTTAAATAATTTTTTTTTAATGTTTTTAATTAAATTTTTTAATTAGTTTTTTTAATTTTTTGTTTTGTTTGTTTTTAATTTCTTTTCAATTATTAAAATGTTTTAATTTTTAGATAATTTTCGTGGGTTTTTTTAATCAGGTTTGTTTTGAATTTTTTAATAGTTTTTAAAAACCTTTGTATGTTATTTATTTATTTCTATAGTTTTTTTTTAATTCTTAAATTTTTTTTTAATTTTTCCTTTAGTCGTTTATAAGATATTTTTTTTTTAACATGTTTATGTTTTGTTGTCATTATATATATATATATATTATATTACTGACGTATATATATAATATAATAAAGGTAATCAAACATTTAAAAAAAAAACAAAAAAAAGACAACTAGAAATTTGTTTAAAGTAATCAACATTTAAAAAATATTTGTGCATAATTAAGACATAAAAAAATTGAAAGTGTCAAAAAATGTAATATTTAAAAAAAATATATTGGCACTTAATACATTAGAAAATTTGAAGTGTCAAAAATAAGCCCTCTAAAAAAGGGGTTGATGCTGGATCAACACGTTTCAAAATCAGCATGAAAATCACTAACATTTAAAAACAAATATTTATATTTGATACATAAGAAAATTTAAAGTGTCAAAAATATACTCCAAAAAAAAAAGTGTATTCTGAATCAGCTTTTTCAAAATTGAATGATTTTTTTGTTGCCTCAAAAAAACAAGTAATCGTATCAGTTCCCGTTTCAAAGTTTACATTGTTATGATCATTGTAAATACCATAATGAGCTATGTTATAAAGCTCCAGTATGCGGTATGTTGCCATGATGTTTTTCTTTTGAGCCGGTCCTTCATTGTAAATACTGCATTGAGCTATGTTATAAAGCTCCATGAACAGTATGCCTTCTTTCAACGGGTTGTTGAGGTATATGTGTGATTGAACACCGACGACAGTGTCCCCCAAGGGGGAGGGTTCTGTAACAGCCCTAATGAAAATTCCATGTAATAAAATTTAAAAACAATAACCATGGTTGGTGGGACACTTATTCTAAGTTGAATGTTGGGCAATAGATCCTAGGGGGTGTTCATTTGGTTGTTTATGGCTAAGGAAATTAGCAAAGGCAATGACTAAGGATTTGGGAAGGCAAATGACATTTTTGGCACAATTATTTATGAAAATAATGGAAATTAGGAGACAAAAGAGGTGAAAGGTCACAGGTTTCACGTGAGGAGGAAAACGAAGGAAAATAATGGAAAATAATGGAAAATGAAGAGAATAGAGGCCTTATTCATAAAAAGACTTTTGAGGATCAGTTGGTAACATTTTATCAGTCTAGATTTGGAGCTCTTTCGTTATTCTCTCTCTCTCTCTCTCTCTCTCTCACTCATGGACACTTAGAGTTTCTTGGAGCACTTTGGCATTGAAGCAAGAAAGACAAAAAAGGAAAGCAGAAGAAAAGATCAAGTGGGAAAGATAGGATCAAGCAGCTACAACATGCTTCATTACAGGTATGGACTTGCATGTGTATTTTCCTTGCTAGATTTGGCATGCATGGTACTGCATGTGGTTCTTTTCTATAATGGCATGGGTTTTGCCAGGTGTGATAGTGTTCTTCAACTTAGCCTTGCCATTTGCTAATAGGTTTGATGAGATGGGTTTCTCATATTCGGTTGATGTGGGATGGCTAGATGGATTCAAAGCTGAGTGGAGTGGATCTCCGAATTGACAAACACATGGCCTAGTGGTCCCTAAACTAGATTGTGGATCACGATAAAGCCACTGGCCTAGTAACCCCTGAACTGAACCGTGGGTTGCGGTAAAGCCAGATTGTGTGCCTTGGCAGGCCTAGGAATCCTTGCCGGTGAATGACGGGATATACGGTAAAACCAAGAGGTGAATTTCTCTATGTTGGGCCTAGAAATCTCGAGATGGGATGTAAGGTAAATCCTGGAGAGTGCATCTCAGTGTATTTCCTAGTGATCCCTGGATCATACTGTGAATTACGATAAAACCTGAGAGACTAGGACACACTCAAATTCCTCATGGTGTAGGCAGAGAACTTCTGTGGCATCCATGCTTGTTCATGTTTTTTTGGTGTGTTCTATGAGTCCCGCATTCATGCTTGGAATATGGCACGAGTGTGATTGGTTGAAGAGAGACTTGGCTCAGCTAATCTATGGTCGGGTGAAACGTGGTAGTCCCATCCTCATTTGGTTTATTGCATTCATTAATGAGAAATTCATTCCCTTGATTTTCATGTGTAAATGTACTCATGTATATGTGGATTTTATGGCTAATATGTATTATGATATTTAATCCCTATAATGTTGGTTATATGCATGTTTTATGACAGCAGCTAATCATGACTCTCAATATGTTTTTACTTAGAAAACAGTCTTTCGGATTAATCACATTGTAAGGATTGGGTCGATGTTTTGAACTAACTAATGTGGTTCATCCTCAGGACAAGGTGAGAAATCAATCGATCTAAGAGATTAAATAGCATGGATGCATCATTGTTCAGTGTTAGCCATTCAAAATTAGTCGTCAGTGAAATAAAATTATTTAGGAATAATTAACTAATATTTACTTAGAAACTAGCTATTATGTAATAGATTAGTTGTTATTTAATATCGAAATTTTCAATAATTTATCAATTTAAATAATAATATAATCTAAGGAAATTTTATTTATATAATATTA
>APFE031225685.1:15504-32985 GCA_000404065.3 Pinus taeda | reverse complement strand
TTTTATTTTTATTTTTTATTTTTATTTTTATTTTTTATATCAAAAACTTTTGAACCGTCACGTTGATTAGCGTAACCCCTTGACTATTCAAAAAACCCACTGCAATCAAATTTGAGCTAAAGAGATAAGGTTGTTTACTAATGCGGTTTCCACAGGTCCGAAGATGAGAGAAGCAGCTACAAGACTATAGTCCGAGCCTTCAATCTGAGATCTGGGTGTTGTTTCGAAAATGTAAGATCTGGTCCTTCTACGCACAGGTCCGAGGTATCAAGTATTGAATGCTACGCACAGGTCCGAGGTATAATCACAGATCCGAGCTTACACAAATAACTGTTGGTTTGAGCTTCAATCACACATCTATAACACTATTCCGAAGTCTGAGCCTCCAATGGGTCTCTAATATTGAAAGGTACCTTAACAAAAAGATTGCCCAAACTGTAATCTTCTTTTTTTCTCCTCGGCCTGTGTAACTGGTCCTTGTCTCTGTTCTATATCTTTTTCTCGAGTTTCACAGGTTTTGTCAATTCGAGCCACCACAGGACTGTAATTCTTTCACGAGACCATAGTTCGAGCTACCCAATAGAGAAATTTGCAAACTTTAATCTTCTACACCCTCCTCGTTCAATTCTGAATTATCTTTATCTTTTTGGTCTTCTTTGAAATTCTTCACCGAGTTGGTCAACAGCCTGCCGGTGATGGTGTAGCAGACGTCAGGGTTTGCGGTAGGGAACAACAGGGATCAGCGGCAGAGAAAATTGGGTATGTGGGAGAATGCCAAACACTGTGCCACAGTGTCTTCTTCCAACAGGCAGATGAAACCTGCTCTGATACCAGATGAAGTGTAAAACTTCCAGATGAACAGAAATATATATAAAATACTTTTATTAATAAAAATGAATTACAGAGAGATGATGATTTACAATGGTTTGCCTGGCTTATATACCGCCATAGGCACCCTTTGGGAAAGGGCATGATCTTATGATCATGCCCTTTCATCTAACTAAACCTAAAATTAAACAATAACCTAAAATTAACTAATTTTTTACATAACAGATCTATTTTTAGCAACTGGAGGTTACATGCAAGGATCATTTCAGAAACCTCTTGCCAAGTGTCGCTTTTTCAATATTTGTGGCATGTGCATCACAACCTCGATTTTATCAAAACTAATAAACCGGACGCTACAGAGCTCATTCCTCACATCGACCTTGCAGCTCTGACATACCACATTGCATCTAGGAGTCATCAACACATTCAACTCAGTTGTTTTAGGGTAAGCCCTCTTTTCATGTCTTGCGTTGTGTTTCTATCACGTTTTGTGTTTTGCTTCGTGTGAGTGTTGTTTGCTTGATTTTAGTGAGTGCTTGTTGTCATTTTGATGTATGTTAGCTTGTATAAGCACCGTTTTAGTTTTCGTTTGCATCTCACTGTTGTCGCATGCATGATACTGTTTTTTGCACGAACGGTCGTTGTTGCGATGCCTTGCTTCACACACATGCATGCTTTCTCATTTTCTGAATCATGCACTTGCTGTTTGCATGTATGATCATTCACTCTTGTTTGCACTCATCTCCTCATGCATTCGGAATTCTCATGTTTTCAGTCACCCGTCGATCGGTTTAGGTTGCCTTGGCCCAGGCTGTGCCTTGCCCAGCTAGCTTTGCGCATTTTCGGAAGTGAAGGCTTTGCCTTCCCTCCAAAAATTGCACAAGTCTGGCCCAGCAGTGACCTCCAGGCTTGCATTGCGCAATTCTTGGAGGCAGTGTCCTGCTGGCCCCAGAAACTGCGCAATGCAGTTTGCTGGTTGCATGTCACTGCTAACTGAAATTGTGCATTGTGCAATTTCAGTCCTCAACAAGCCAAGATGGACTGTTCGTTGTGTAGTTCCAGTAGTCATTCGGCCTCTTGATAGCCTAGACTGTGGCTTGCACAGTTTTGGCAGTCAGTCTCCTGACCTCCCAGCTGAAATTATGTAACCTTCACTATCAATCACACAGGTATGCTGCAAGTCAGTTTTCAAGTTTGTTTTGGTTTTCGACTGACAAATTGCTTGCCATGAGTGTTGCTATGTTTCTTTGGCATCACAGGTGTTCATCTGTCTCTCAACAACATAAGTACAATGGCCTTTAGGAGAGTAGAGTCAAAGGACACCATTGAGAGCACAACAAGGTCTGCAACTAAGAAAATGTCTATGAGCTTGCCTACCTATGAAGACATCAAGTTGGTCGTAGACATGGACATCAAGATAAGATGGAAACAACATCATAATGAGTAGCACCATCAACAACAACAGAAGGCAGCACACCCACATGTGACAAGTGCAAGAGGAAGGTTGTTGAGATCATAGATGCAGAGCAAAGCCACAAGTTCAAAGCAGATCCACTCATGACGAAAGCAGCTTTTGAGATTGAGGCTATGAGGTGATGGCGCGACACAAAGATCGCACGAGAACAAAGAAAGGAATAGAGAAAGAATTGTAGGTAATGAAGATGCAACTCAAAGGGGATCAGGAGCTATACAGATGAGAGAAGTGTTGTAGCAGGAATAGGTACAACATGGGGCACAACATGCACATACGGATGAAACTGTGTCCTTACAAGTTATAGATCCATCCTAGCAGCTGGCATGGTGCAGATAAGGTGATCAATACTGTTGATCGCATGCAAGGGAATTCAGCAATATGCATGTCATTGTGTGCACACATGTGATCCACCCATTTTGTACACTCACTGAGGCAAAGACAAGAAGCAAGTCCGACTGTAGTTGAATGCGTATTTTGACAAGTTGATGTGCATGACCACCAACACATGCTTGGAGATTAGTGCAGACACTATGCATCAACATGTTGCTGGCCCGACCACACCCAGGACAACCAAGCACATGCTATCAGATGATTTGGACGGAGGAGCCATATCAGTGTACCCGGATGCAACGGAGGCAAGAGTTCGCTTCAGCAAGATGTCACCATTGAGAACATGGACACCATCACAGACGACCAAGCTTGGCATAAGCTCACCACCTTCGACCATCATAGGGATGTCAAAGAGTTGGTCTCACCACAATGCTCTGAGTGTCAGTGATGTCTTACATGGTTTTCTCAAGCCATTTTGGCTCACATGGGCATGTGTTCATTGTAATGTAACATCTTGTCAAGTGGAAGTCCAAGTGTCGATAGTTGGATGTAACAGTCATAGAGTAGATGAAGAGTCATGAGGGTAGATGAACTGCCACAAAGGGGAATGTTAAGGGCCACCCCACCCTTTGCTATAAATAGTCCCTCATAACTCATTGTAAAGGATTTTGGTCAGCCAAGCTTCCAATAGGATTATCTTAGAGAAAGCTTGGACAATATTGTAATAAGCCTTGGCTTCTCCATTGCGTAGAGCTAATATATCTCTTTTGAGGAGAAAACGATTGTGGATGTAACATTTCGCTATCGGGGCTAGCGGATGTACATGGATGTATTGTATGACTGGAACTTACACTTCTTAATATAACAGAGCCAACACATTTTCATGCATATGTTGTTATTGTAGTTGGACTATTCTAGTTGCTTTAGCAATGTATGTTATTTAACTTACACATTTGTGTATGAACTATTTTGTATGCAATTGTATGAATCTTTTTGCATACATGTTGTTGGTTTAAACATCACTTTGGATTGCTCGCTATCGTGATTTCCAGCCGATGATGCATATTTTCTCGTGTGTCCCTTCCAAGCCGAGTACTATTACAGGTTTCCAAGGGGTGCACTCACCCCACTTTCTATGTGTTAGAACCGTTCATGCACCTTCCTTGACTCACCACAGCTGTCACACCCTTGCTACTAGCGAGGACATCTTACTTGCCTCTGTGCGAAACCACAATCAAGGCGATACCGTACAACCAACTGCTGCGGCTCCTACACCAAACGGTCTGAGGTCTAATTGGGACTTCTTACTTGGGAGATCCCCTGACATGTTGGTGGGTTCAACACCGTCAAGAGTGCCTCAAGACGCATGGCTGGAGATCGTGGCAACCTGACAATTTTAATGGAAAGAAGATTATCTCAAAAGGTAGAGCTTGGAAACAACAACAATTTTGGAGTAAAAGGCATTGGGAAGACTTCTATTGAGCTGGAATAAGGTGAAAATGTTCATCTTATCAACATATTAAATGTACCATGTTTGAAAAAGAATTTGGTTTCTATTTCATGCTTGAAAGATATAGGAGATAGAGTAGAATTTGTTGATGGAAAATTTCTTGTTTGGTCCAAAATCTCTAGTATATATTCCGCTAGAGTAATTGGAGTTCATGAAGGAAGGTTGTATAGACTCTTGAAACAACTTTCTCAAGCATTAATACATAATGAAATTAATCGATGTGAACTTTGGCGTAGAAGATATGCACACGTTCACTGTAGACCTTTGCCTACTTTAAAACAAATGGTTTTAGGTGTTCTACATTTGTTGGTAGAACATGAATAAGCATGTAAAAGATGTGCACTTGGGAAGAATATCAAGAAGCCTTTTCCAAGAAATGAAATTATATCAAAGGAAACTATAGATCTAGTCTATTATGATGTATGTGGTATGATTCCAGTAAAATATTTTGGAGGCTCTTTGTACTATGTAAAATTTATTGACGATTTCTCTCGCAAGATGTAGATTTACTTCATGAAGACAAAGGATAAGGTCTTTGACAAGTTCAGGTGTTTAAGGTTGAATTAGAAAACTTGAAGTGAAAGAAAATGAAGATCTTGAGATCTGATAATGGAGGAGAATATACCTCCAAGGAACTTATTTCCTCTTGTAAAGATGATGGGATTAAGAGGGAGTTGATAGTCCCTTACAATCCATAACAAAATGGTGTTGTTGAAAGAGAGAAAATAAACATCGAAGAATCTGTTAAGGTAATGATGCATGATCAAGACTTGCATATGTTTCTATGGAGTGAAGCATCTGCGACAACTGTCTACATTTAAAATAGAAGTCCTCATCGAATTTTGGAAGACAAGCCTCCTGAAGAAGTGTTCATCTAACATAAACCTCAGGTTCTTTATTTGAGAATATTTGGTTGTCATGTTTATACCCATGTACCTAAAGATAAAAGAAAGAAGCTAGAACGTTTAGGAAAGAAATGAATATTCATTGGATATAGTGAGTCATCAAAGGCCTATAGAAATTCTACATTCCAAGACAAAAACAGTTTGCAGTCGGTAGGGATGTGACCTTTGATGAATTTTTTCTTATTGGAAATCTAAGGAAGTTTCCATGGAATCTAATGATGATGAAGAACTTGAAGCTCCGAAGGAAGGTTTTGGCCCATCAAATTATTCAACGTTATGTAGATCATTCAAAAGAGCCAGAAGGGCTTAACAATCTAGTGGACCCAATTTTTCCGGAAATTAGGAAAAAGACAACTTGGCTAAGATCCACTTTGTAGGAAGCAGAAGGACATGCAACACCACATGGAAACTTCAACGATGTTGACACCTTACCTGAAAGGATTATTGTAAATATTATAAATATTGTCAGTTATGCATTTGAGAAAACCAAGAAACCTTGGAATTAGAATCCCAATAGTCTCTCCACTCATGTATAAATTTATGATATGGCTAATGAAATAAACAATTTGATTAGGAGTTACCCTCATGGCCTGACATGGTATTAAAGCCAACCTCTTTTTTTTTAGAATTCTTCTGCTATGTAACTCCTCAAATCCCTTCCAGTTTTCAACCATCGCCTTGATTTTTTCCTTGCCATTATTCTCTGTCCCTCTGCCAAAATTTGGAGCGTTGGTTGCATTGTAATGATTGTGAGACCGTGTGCCATGTGCTTGAAGGTCTCGACGTAAATGGTATGTTGTTTCGTACCCTGCCTTGAATTGAACATTGGAATACCGCTTTGCATTTGACTATGCATTCCTGGTATGCATTGGATTTAACTTCATGCTACATTGTATGTAAGAAAAAAAAGAAGGAGGGATCATATGGTATGAAAGCATATTATTGGTGTGATGCATTTCTTTATGTTCATGTGTGACACATTTGAAAGCAGTTTGTGCATTCAAGTCTGGGATGGCTATTTGTTGAAAATGGTATATATGTTGACTATTTTTATGTCTATGCAGATCCATAAGTGCCGAAAATAGTGATTTGATGACCGTGCAGTAAATGTAGTGTTGAATGACTATCATTTCATGTGCTATGCGTGTTGGTTCTTTTAAAATGCCACGATTCCTTGCTACTAGGAGTATTTTCTGAAGATCGTGCGATGCTTGGGTGCTCTAATTGTTGATTAAATTCTTTGAATACCTCCGTTGAACTTTTTGGATCATATAAAGTGCATATAGTATAAAGTGCATATGGTATAAAGTGATATGGTGTAAAGTGATGGTTTAAAGTGCATATAGTATAATATGAAGTGTGTATGTTGTGATGAGATATATGGAAAGCATGTTGAGTTAATTATGATGACTTTATATTATCCATAATTCTTTATATGTTGGAGCATAATGTTCATGGAGTGTTTGTAGTATGGGATGTGTTATTCACTCCCTTTTTTATATGGTAATGTAATTGAATGGAGGTATATTTGAGAGCCTATGTTTTTAGTTGAAGATTTTTTTAAGACAACCAATTAGTTTTATTATAAAGATATCAATTTTTATTGCAATTATTTTGGGTCGAGTTAATATTTTATAATGCATTCACTTATCTCTATAGTTGGAGTGGTTCTCTCTTGCAAAGAGAACTACCATGAGTGGTCTCGGAAGATAAAACACACCCTTATTTTCAATGAGTTGTGGAAATGGATTTGTGAAGGAGAAGGAGACAATGCCCCTGAAAATCCCCCTTCAGATAAGAAGCTTGCCATTTTGGAAAACAAGAACAACAAGGTCTATGCCTTGATTGCAGCGTTAGTAAATGAAGAGGTGATTCACCATATTTCTCCATTTTCAAATGCTTTTGAAGCCATATGACTCACACTCTGAACTTGAAGTTGTTTAATTGATGATCAAGTTGTTTAGTGTTGAGTTGAAAACTGATGAACCTCTTTCCTTACCATAAAAAATAAGATCAATTTTGCATGAATTAAAATCCATTGGTGTTGAAATAGACATTCCTCTCATAGCTTATGTCAAGGCACTATATCCCACCTATTCACATTATCTTGAGTCATTGTAAGCAAGTGGAAACCTTAAGGAGATTACCTTTGACTCCCTCCAGAAAAAGTTTGCTGAAAAAGAGAAGGATTTTGGGAAGAAGACAACTCCTTGTAGGAATTTACAAGGTAAGTTCCTCAGACAAAACACCAAAGGACACCGCTCACAAATAGATCACATATCAATACACCAGTATTTTTCTTTATGTTGATGATCTTATCCTCACTGGTAGTGATCCCAACCTTATCAACCATGTGAAGTCCAGCCTTAAAAAGAAGTTTGAAATGACAGACTTAGGACACTTGCATTATTTTCTCGGTCTTCAAGTCTTGCAATCCAAGGAAGGTATTTCGCTTTCCCAATCCAAGTATGCCTGTGATCTTCTACGCCATTTTCACATGGAAGACTGTAAGCCATCTCCTTCTCCCTTTCAGTCTGGAGTCAAACTTTCAGTCACTTGTACTTCCCCTGAAGTTTATGCTACTTTATACCGTCAACTTGTAGGAAAAATTTTGTATCTAACCCATACACATCCTGACCTTTCCTTTGCTGTTGGCCTTGTTGCTCGGTTTATGCAAAACCCACATGAAACTCATTGGAAAGCAGCTAAAAGAATACTTCGTTATGTTCGAGGTACAGTTCAGTTTGGAATTCATTACAGTGCCGAAGCATCTCCTCTATTGGTTGGTTTCACTGATTCCGATTGGGCTGGTGACCTTGATGATCGGAAATCTACTGCCGGTTATGTGTTCACTCTTGGTTCAAGACCTATTACATGGGCTTGCAAGAAACAAGGTGCCATTTCTCTTTCTTCAGTAGAAGCAGAGTATTGTGGTGTCGTAGAAGCTAGTAAGAAAGCCTTGTGGCTTCGTTAGATCCTATCAGAGTTTGGCTTTCAGCAGCAACATCCGACTACACTTTGGTGTGATAATCAAAGTGCCATTCAACTATGCAAAGATCCAGTCCAACATCAGCGCAGCAAACACATTGAACCACACATGCACTTCATCAGAAAGCTCATTCATGACCATGTTCTTGAAGTGCAATATTGTTCAACAGATGATCAGGTTGCAGACATCTTCACAAAGGCTCTCACAGAGGAAAAGTTCACTAAAATTCGATATATGCTTGGAGTTCAGGAAGTTGTCACTAAGGGGAGATAGGCTCTAGTGCCTCCTTCCTTCTCCTATTGTGTCATATTTGAAATCCTTCAATCCTATCCCAAGTTGTTCTTAAGGGGGGATGTTAGGATATTCTGACACATAGGAAATAGTTAAGTTCAACTTGGTCTAGTATAGAGTTAGGTAAAGTGTGTTTCTTTACCGTTGTACATTTTGTAACTTACAATCCGACGGTCACGATATGTAGTGATCCGACGGTTCATTCTCTCCTCGGTATTACCGACACTTGATCCGTGGCTTGACACCCGATTGGTCCATGAATTCTATTTAAAGCGCATGGAGGGTCATTTGTAGGTTAACCGTGCATGAGAGAAGCTTATGTAAATTTTCATTCTTTTATTAATAAATTGCCTGTAGTAGCCACGTTGGCGCAGGCCGTGGACTGTTTCCCTCTTTGAGGGTTTTAACCACGTCAAAAATACTGGTGTATTGATCTGTGATCTATTTGTGAGCGATGTCCTTTGGTGTTCTGTCTGAGGAACTTACCCTGTAAATTCCTACACTCCTAAGTCTTTTGAAGAAGCTGTGTGCCTTGCACAAAAAGAGAAGAATCAGGGACAAGATTCTAGAGGAAGAGGTGGTCGAAGAGGAAGAGAAATGTAGAATTTTAGAGGTTTGGGGGGACAGACAGTTCCGAGGAGAAAAGTCTGATTTCACTGCATATGATGCAATAAAGATGGGCATGATGCTTCCACTTGTAAGTTGCCTTGGGACAAAATTGAGCAGGAAAGAAATGAAGGAAAAGGTAAAACACCTGACAAAGGGAAAGGTAAAGCATCTGAATCGGCTCATTATCTTGCGGCACATTGCAACATTGGAGTAACTAAAGACTTATTCAATGCTTCACTTGCTTCATGGAAAGATGTTTGGTTGCTTTATTCAGGAGCAACTTGCCACATGACTTTCAGGAGATATTTCTTTGAAGAGTTCACTGACAATGTTGATGGAGCAATATAATTTGCAAACAAGTCAAAACTCAAGCTCTCAAGGCTTGGCACCATCAAGCTCAAACTGTCTAGTCTTCTAAAATTTCTTCTAGATGATGTTCTATACCTCCTGGAGCTGAGGATAAACTTGTCATCTTTTGTCCAAATCTGCCAGCAAGGAAACTCCATTCATATATTTGATGGCAAGGTTGAGGTCAGAAAATCATCAAATCACTCACTTGTCAGGATGGGGATAGAGGAAGAAAGACTTATGAAGTTGTAAGGAACCTCTGCCCGTGCACAAAACATCTCATACATTTCTCACTATGATGAAGGTATATTTCCATCAAGTATTTTAATTCATGCTAGATTTGGTCACTTGAACTATGACAACCTTTGTTTTTTGAAGAAAAATGGTGTTACTCTTTTGCCTACAATTCCTAGGATCCTTAAGCAATGTGATGCTTGTATATTAGGAAAACACAACAAGCAGTCTTTTCATGATTCTCATTCTAGAGCAGATAGAAAACTTGAACTCATTCATTCTGATTTGTCTGGTCCAATGCCTGTTCCTTTCGCGAATGGTAATAAATATATGATGACATTTATTGATGACTACACTAGAATGTGTTGGGTTTATTTATTGAAGAACAAATCTGAAGCTTTTGAAACATTCAAGAACTTTCATGCATGGATTGAAAATGATGAACAATGTCATATTGGCTCTATTCACACTAATAATGGAAAAGAATACACTTCAAATGAATTTGAAAACTATCTTCGCCAGCATGGGATGAAACATCAAACAACCATGCCTTATAATCCCCAACAGAACGGAGTAGCTAAGATAATGAATAGGACAATATTAAATACAATACGTTCCATTTTTTTATTTTTGAAGAATGTTAAACTGATGTTTTGGGCTGATGCAGTTCTATGTGATATTTATATAAATAATAGGTGTCCATATGATGCTATAAAAAACAAGACTCCCTATGAAATGTGGTATGGCCAAATTCCTTCGATGAGGCATCTCGGGGTTTTTGGTTCCACCTGTTATGCCTTGATACCTAAGGAACATAGAAACAAACTCAGTCCAAGGAGTCCCAAGTGTATCTTCTTGGGGTACTCAAATACCTTGAAAGCATACCATCTCTATGATGAAGTGAATAAGAACTTTATAATATCTAGAGATGTGATCTTTCTTGAATCTTCCAAGACTGACAATGTTGTTGAGATACAACTTGATCACTTGGATAAATTCGGACATGCAAAATCTTTTCAAGAATTTGATATTGAGATTCCACATCTTAAAGGGGGGATTCCTATATTGGATCAATATATGGAATCTTCTTCTGAAGCACTCTCTCCCTCGCATGAAGATCCAACCACTGATGACACTTTGAGTGATGTGATTGACAGAATTAGGGGACTAAATCCTCATTCAACCCCATCTCACTCAACTGAGCAGCTTGGGCCATCTCATAAAGGTCCTCCAAAATGGCTAAAAAAGACACTTGAAATTTTTTGTATCAATGAGGTTAGAAAGACAAGAACAAGAAGCTCAACCAGACAGAATGGAGGTGATGTAGATGATTCTAATTCACCTGTTGATATGGATGTTTCTTATGATTGTGAACTAAATTTATCTACAAATTTTGAACCAACTTCCTTCAAGGAAGCTGATCCTTACGATGAATGGAAAGAAGTGATGTAGAAAAAATACGATGCTTTAATAAAGAATGACACTTGGAACCAAACCAATAGGTTGCAAGTGGGTCTTCAAGAACAAGTATAAAGAAGATGGCTCACTTGACAAGCATACAGCTAGGTTTGTGGCAAAAGGTTTTGCACAAAAGGAAGGGGTTAACTATGAGGATACTCCCCCCCCCCCCCCCCAACAACAAATTGGGCTACCATGCAGACACTTTTTGCCTTGGCAGCTCAGAACGGTTGGAAAGTCCATCAAATGGATGTAAAAAATGCTTTCTTGAATGGATATATGAAAGAGAATGTATTTATGTCCCAACAAGAAGGATTTGTTGTGAAGGGTCAGGAACACAAAGTATGAAAGCTTGTAAAATCCTTGTATGGCCTCAAGAAAGCACCGCGAGTTTGGTATGAGAAGTTAATTGAGCATATTCCAAAACTCAACTTCAAACATTTTGATCTTGATGATGCAACTTTGTTTTTCAAGAAAATTGGAAAAACAATTGTATATCTTGTGGTGTATGTAGATGCTCTTCTGATGACATGGAACAATGAGAGCTACAATGCATCCATATAGAAGGAATTGAGGAAAGGTTTTGAAATGACATATTTGGGCTATGTTTACTACTATCTTTGTATTTAAGTAACTCAACATCTGAAGTTTATATTCCTCTCTTAGAAGAAGTACATTGGATATATGTTGAACATGTTTGGCATGGATGAGTGCAATCCTTTGAATATTATAATGGAATATAACTTAAAGCTCACATCCACTGAAGGAAAATAATTTGAGGATTCAACAAAGTATAGGAAACTCGTAGGAAGTCTCAACTACCTCACTACTACTAGACCATGCATTTCATTTGTTGTTGGAATCCTCTCCAGGTTTATACAAAAGCCTTGCGAGGATCATTGATTTATCACAAAAAGAGTTCTAAAGTACTTAAAGGGAACTCAAGACTTTGGACTTAAGTATACATAGGTGGGCGAGTTCAACTTTATTGGATACTCTAATTCATACTTCAATGGAGATAAATAAATTGGGTTATCTACTTCAGGTTATGTTATGTGTCTTGGATCAGGAGCTATCTCCTGGAGGTCACGCAAAAAATCAGTTCTAGTAGATTCCACGACTGAGGAAGAATATGTGGTAGTAGATGAAACAACAAAAGAAATTGTGTGGCTTAGGAAAATTCTAGAAGATTTCTAGGAGAAAGAAGTGTATTCAACTCCTCTTTTGATTGAAAACACTTCTGCAATAAAGTTGGCCAAAAACCCAAAGTTCCAAGTTGAACGAAGCACATCAATACAAAATACCATATGATTTGACATCATGTTGAGGCCAAGGCAATCCACTTACGCCATTGTTCCACAAATGAGAAGTTACAGACATCTTGACCAAAGATCTTGGAAGATAAAAGTTTGAAAGATTCAAAATGATGCTTGGACTCACCAACAACCCTTCAGATTAAAGGGGGGAATGTTGATAGCTAATCTGAAAGAATTATTGTAAATATTTTCAATTATGCATTTGAGCAAACCAAGATACCTTGGATTTGGAATCCCAAGAGTCTCTCCAGTCATGTATAAATTAATGATATGGGTAATGCAATAAACAAGTTCATTCAGAGTTACCCTCCTGGCTTGACAAGGAACAATAGTAGACTTAAGAGGTATTTTGGATATGAAACATTAATGACTAATCTTATTGAATTTGAAGCTTCCAATTTTGAAGAAGAAACTAGCTAGCAAGTTTGGAAGGATGCAATGTTGGAAAAATACCATTCGATTATGAAGAATGATGCATGGGAGATTCTGCCGAAACCTAAAGGAAAGTTGGTGGTAACCTCCAAATGGGTTTACCATATCAAGAATGCAGTGGATGGTAGTATTGACAAATACAAGGCAAGATTTGTGGCTAGAGGGTTCTCCTAGAAAGAGGGAGAGGACTACAATGATACTTTTGCTCTTATTTCCAGGTACACTACCATTAGATTTATTATTTCTATTACTTCTTTTATGGGTTGGAATTTACTTCATATGGATGTAAAGACTACTTTCCTCAATTGTGATTGAGGAAGAAGTGTACATAGAAAAACCTCAAGGATTTGAGGTTCAGGGAAGAGAGTCTCACATTTTCAAATTGAAGAAATCCTTGTATGGACTTAAGAAAGTACCTAAATCCTACTACTCTCGAATTGATAGCTCCCTAACAAGACTTTGTTTCTCAGATTTTTTAATATAATATTATCAGATATGTTGTTACAAACTATCCAATGGAATACACATGACAATTTATGGATCATATTGGTATTAGAGAAAGTTTCTTTGGGTATTTTGTAGAGATTTGTAGGGGATCTAGATCGGCGGGGGTGAAAATCATAAAACCCTAATCATGGTAGGCAAATTTATAAATGACCCTTGTGATCCTACAAAGGTGATGTTTTCACGGCTAAAACAATGTCATAGATATAAATCGCAATGTAAACCTCCTCATGATGGCCCTGAGCAATAAGCTTGGGATATTTAGAGAATATGGGGGTTCAACGCAGAGGACAAATCAGAAGGGGGATCGGGAGATTGAGAAGAAATGAAGAACCAGTCTAAGAAAGAATCTGGAAAATATTAATATGTTTTGAGTCTTGTGAATGAATCCCTATTTAAATTGGAAGCAAAAGTTGATATCAAGCCATACCCTGGCAATATCGACGTTCTGAAGCTTAACCACAGGTTGCAACAACTAGAAGATTATTTCAACATCCATCATATAAAGGAAGGACAAAATTTTCATTTGCATGACAGAAATTAGAGGGCCATGCATTGAATTGGTGGGAGATCCACATAGAAACCCCGAGGTTGGAGGGAGAGCCTCTAGTGACTAAGGGGGAGGACTTCAAAACCATCATTAATTCATGGTTTTATCCCATTGGGTACGTAAAGGAGAAGTGGATCTAGTGGCTCTACTTTAGGAAAAAGTTGGGCCAAAGCATGCAAGAGTACACCACGGAGTTCAGAAAGATGGATTATAATGTTGGATATCTCTCGGAAGAACCCAAATGTACTCCTCAAGTATTTGGTGGTCTTCACTGCCATCTGCGTGAGCAAGTGATGTTGTTCAAGCCCAAATTGGTGTACAAGGGTTGTGTACAGGTGAAATACCTAGAGAACATAGGCCTAAAGAGAGCGCACTCAAGTGGATCGAAGCAGAAGGAGCAACATGACACTTCTAATTAGGGGAAGAAGAAGAAAAAAAGAGGAGAAGAAAAAAATATGACAACCACAACACACTAGTCCAAAGATCCCAACAACCATTACAATCACTACAATATTCATGGCCATACAGAGGAGAAGCGCTGGAAGTTGCATCCAAAGTTGAACTCGAAGAAAAAGAAAAGATAATAGGAAGAAGAATCTCATGGCCATTGATTCGAGCAACCAAGTTGAAAACATCGCGGACGTGGATGAGAAGATAGTTTGTACATTTTTGCAGAAGGAGGTGAATCTGAGTAGCCTTCAACAACAAGAAATGGAAGAAATGACCAAACTTTTCCATACAAAGATACATGTAAAGAAGACAAAGATTGAGGCTCTCTCTGACTCAGAATTGTGGGTGAATATCATTGCAGCAAATCTGGTAAAGAAGTTAGGGTTGGAAGTTTTTGATCATCCAAAACAGTGCAAAATTGGATTTGCTATTAGTGCTAATTATATTGATGAAGTAAATGTAGATGTTCTTCCCCTTAACGTATTTGGATTCGTGTTTGGGAGTCCATACATGTACATGTGAGATGCAATATTCATGAGGAGAGATAATCAATACCGACTTGATAAAGATGGAAAATCATTCATCATCAATGCACACAAAGGCAAGTCAAAAATTTCACTAGTAAGTGCCAGCCAAGCCAAAAAATTGATTAGTTCTAGCAAGAAGTATGTTTTATTGTTTTTAAGAGAAAGTAAAATTGAAGAGGAGTTAATAGGAGGAAAGGAATCCTTGGAGGGGTGTACTAAGAAACATAAAAAACAATTGGAGGAGTTGTTATAGATATACAAGGATGTGTTCTGAGAGCCTAAAGGGTTACCACCTAAGAGAGAAGTAGAGCATGAGATCCAATTATTGCTGGACTCTCCATTGCCAAATATTGGGTTGTACAAGCAGTCTGTTATAGAAGAAGTGAGGTGAAGAAACAATTGCAGTAGTTGCTGGAACAAGGTTTCATTCGACCGAGTACAACACCATTTGGGTCACCCATCATTATTGTGCCAACAAAGGATGGGACTTGGCGGATGTGTATATATTATAGGGTGTTGAAAAAAATCACGCTTAAGAATAGATACCCCCTGCCCAGGATAGATGATCTGTTGGATCTGTTGTAGTAAACAAAATACTTCACCAAGATGGACTTGAATTTTGGATATCACTAGGTTTGAGTCAAAGAAGAAGATACCTCGAAGACTGGCTCCAAAACCAGGCAAGATTTGTATGAGTGGTTGGTCATGCCATTTGGCCTATGTAATGCACTGACTATGTCTATGAGATTAATGGATGATGTATTGTGCCATTTTATAGATTCATTTGTTATTTTCTATTTGGATGATATATTGGTATATAGTGCTACCCGGGAGGAGCACATTTCACATTTGATGTAGGTGATGAAACTTTGAAGAAGCCCCAATTGCTAGCAAATATCAAGAAGTGCGAGTTTGCGCAGTAGTCTTTGGTGTATTCAGGGTATGTGATCGATGGAGGAGAGTTGAAGATGGATCCTTCCAAGATGGATACCATCATGAAATGGCGAGTGCCTACCAATGTTTCAAAGGTCAAGAGTTTCAATGGGGCATCACAGTACCTGAGGAAATTCATAGCCTCATTTTCAGCGGTAACAACACTGATCCATGCCATAATATCAAGTCGCAAGATTTTCCAGTGGGGAAAATGTAACACCCTCCCACATCTACCCAAGTAACTGACCAATTGAGGTAAACATGTGACGAGAGGCTACTATGATTAGATTCAACCTCTCATGTGACCTTAGGGAATTGGAATCAACAGAAACACAACATATAGACCTTCCACATTAGCTAAAAGACTCCTAGGAACCATTCCAACCACTTAGGTAGCTAGTCCCTGGGTCCCATTGAAGTTTTTGACTGTTGGGTTGTGTTATATTCTTTCCACGACTAGCCCGCGTAGTTACCCAGGGGTTAGAAGGGGGGAGGTCACAGGGGGTTTGAGGGGTACCCGTAACCCCACTCTATGGGGTCCGGGGCAGTGCACTGGAAAATTTTGGTTTTGGACCCTATGTTAGGTTGGGCGGACCCACCTATGGTTTTGTGCATGATTTTCGCACATGTTCTTTGGACACGATGGTTTTCAGTCCATGGTATTGGACACGATGGTTTTCGGTCCATGGTATTGGATGCTTCAACATATATAAATATGTATTATAACATTGAAAGGAACATAATGAAAAATCAAGCTGGTAGTCCTAGTTTTGGGATCTAGGGGAAAATCTCTGTGTATATGTGTTTTATGTGTTATGATCTCGCATTGTTTATTTTTTGTGTTTTAGAATTCGTACACGGGTAATTTCTGTACGGGGTTAAAACCTACATTTGGTATAGGAGCTGTTTTGGCTTCAAGGGGGAGCCTTTGTTGCTGAGGGGTTTCGCTCGGGCCTCTGGTAGACCCTATTCAGTGGGAGATCTTCGAGATTGATTCTGGTGGTGAAAGAAGACGGCGAGCAGCGGAAAGATAGAGATAGAGAAATTTAATGGTCAGAGTTTTGAGTTGTGGAAACTCAAGATGGAGGATCTGTTGGTGGATAAATATTAGTGGATTGTGGTAGATCTGGGTACTAAACCAACGGGAGTGTCCGATGAAGAATGGAAGAAGTTGGATCGGAAGGCAAATAGCACAACACGATTGTGTGTCTCAGATTCAGTACTGCTGAATGTATGAGGGGAAGCTAAAGCGAAGGCTTTGTGGGACAAGTTAGGGACTTTGTACCAATCTAAGTCCCTAGTGAATAAACTGTTCCTGCGGAAAAAACTGTATAACCTGAGGATGAAAGATGGAGACTCAGTGACGGAGCATATGAATGCATTTAATACTGTGGTAAGTCAACTAGCATTTGTTGATATTAAAATTTCAGATGAAGATAAGTGCATCAGTTTGTTGTGTTCTCTACCAGATTTGTGGGATAGTCTGGTTATTGCAATAGGTAGCAATGCAACTGCCTTGCAGTTTGAGGAAATAGTTTCATCCTTGTTGATAGAGGAGATGAGACGAATAAATATGGAGAGCCAGAATGGTGATGCCTTGTCTGTACGAGGACGGTCCTAGAATAGAAACAAAAATAAGTCATCGAATGGGAGATCTAAATCTAGAGGGAGATCTAAGTCTCCAGGAAAACCTGTAAAGGTGGTGTGCTGGAAACGCGGAAAGGAAGGGCACTACAAAAGGGACTGTAAATCTAAAGCTCCTGACAAAGGAAAGGGATCTGATGATGCTCCTT
>APFE031225685.1:0-15484 GCA_000404065.3 Pinus taeda | reverse complement strand
GTTAGGACAGGAATTCTGGGCAGAGGCAGTGGATACTGCATGTTACCTAGTCAATAGGTCACTTCATCAGCGTTGGAAGATAAGACTCCACAAGAAGTATGGACTGGTAAGAAACCCTCTCTTTCACATCTGAGGGTATTTGGATGTGATGCATATGTACATGTTCCAAAGGAGAAATGAAACAAGTTGGATAGTAAATCTGAAAAGTGCATCTTTATTGGGTATAAGGATGGTTTAAAGGGTTATAAGCTTTAGAACTCAGTAACAAGGAAGGTTGTGTACAGCCGAGATGTGGTGTTCAGAGAGGTGAAAGATGTTATTAAACATGAAGTCCAACCAAAGGAACCTGAAAAGATAGAGCTTGAGCTAAAGGAGGAAGAATCAGACTCTACAGCACAGGAGGAATAAGAAGATGAAGAGCCACAAACTCCAGGTGTGAGAAGATCAGTTTGAGAAAGAAGGCAGCCAGAAAGGTATAGTCCATCTGCTTTCTATTCAAATTTTGCTTTATCTATTACTGATGATGATCCCAGAACTGTGAAGGAAGCAGTAGATTTAGAGCATGGAAAACTCTGGAAAGAGGCCATGGTTGATGAAATGACATCTTTGCACAAAAATGAGGCTTGGGATCTAGTGGAGTTGCCAGCTGGAAGGAAACCCATTAGCAGTAAATGGGTGTTCAAGAAGAAGACAAATGCAAAAGGAAAGGTGGAGTAATACAAAGCTTGGTTGGTAGCAAAAGGTTATTCCCAGGGGTTGGGAATTGATTTTGGTGATATTTTTTCTCCTGTTGCCAAGGTAACTTCTATTAGATTACTTTTATCTGTTATTTATGCTTTTGATTTTGAGGTAGAACAGATGGATGTGAAGACAACATTTCTTCACGGGGATCTCGAAGACGAAATCTACATGAAGCAACCTGAAGGCTTTGCAGTGAAGGGTAAGAAAGAACTGGTATGCAAGTTAAAGAAGTCTCTGTATGGGTTAAAACAGTCACCAAGGATGTGCTATCAAAAATTTGATACATTTATACAGGGACTTGGCTTCACCAGAAGCAAAGCAGATCACTGTGTGTATTTTAAATTAATTGGTGACTGTGTTATTTATCTAGTCTTGTCTGTGGATGATATGTTGTTGGTTGGAAATGACAAAGAAATTATCTAGGATTTGAAGACCCATTTGTCCTCCAAATTCGACATGAAAGATCTTGGTGCTACAAACTATATTTTGGGCATGGAATTAAAAGAGATCGTACAAAGAGGAAGCTCTAGTTAAACCAAAGGAAGTATGTCGAAACAATATTGCAGAGGTTTATTATGTAGGATAGTAAACCGGTGAAGGTTCCTATTCTTGTAGGTGTGAGGTTATCTGCTGAACAGTGTCCCAAGACACATGAAGAGGATGACGAAATGTCCCGTGTTCCATATGCAAGTGTAGTCGGTAGCTTGATGTATGCAATGGTCTGTACTAGAATAGACATTGCACATGCAGTTGGAGTATTGAGCAGGTTTATATCAAAACTAGGGAAGGAGGATTGGACAACAGTGAAGTGGGTTTTCAGGTATTTGTGTGGCACTAGTAGTTATGGTTTGTGCTACCAAGGAGGACCAGGATTGGACAGAGTGTTGGATATCCGTGGCTTTGTTGATGCAGACTGGGTTGGAGATCTGGATCAGAGAAGATCTACAAGTGGGTATGTGTTTAACCTATTTGGAGGTGCAGTCAGTTGGATGAGTAAGAAACAATCTGTAGTGGCACTATCAATTATAGAAGCAGAATACATGGTAGCCACTCATGCAAGCAAGGAAGCAGTTTGGTTGCAGAGATTGTGTTCTAGTATGGGGTTAGTACAGGAAGCTATAAGGATAAACTGTGATAGCCAAAGTGCAATTTTCTTGGCAAAGAACCATGCATATCGTTCAAAGACAAAGCACATTGATGTTCAGTATCACTTTGTGAGGGATATGATAGAAGACAAAAAGGTGTTGCTGGTAAAGGTGGAAACTTTGAAGAATACTACAAATGCATTGAAAAAATCTATGAGCTCTGAGAAGTTCTCTTGGCGTAGAGAAACAATGGGCGTTGCAAGGATGGATAAATGACTAAGCTCGCTTGTGGCCCCCTGTGGAAAGAAAACAACAAGTGGGAGAATGTTGGGTTGTGTTATATTCTTTCCACGACTAGCCCACGTAGTTACCTGGGGGTTAGAAGGGGGGAGGTCACATGGGGTTTGAGGGGTACTCGTAACCCCACTCTATGAGGTCTAGGGCAGCGCCCTAGAAAATTTTGGTTTTGGACCTTATGTTAAATTCGGTGGACCCACCTATGGTTTTGTGCATGATTTTCGCACATGTTTTTTGGACGCAATGGTTTTCGGTCCATGGTATTGGACATGATGGTTTTAGTTCCATGGTATTGGATGCTTCGACATGTATAAATATGTATTATAACATTGAAAGGAACATAATGAAAAATCAAGCTGGTAGTCTCGATTTTGGGATCCAGGGGAAAATCTCTGTGTATATGTGTTTTATGTGTTATTCTCTCACATTGTTTATTTTTTGTGTTTTAGAATTCGTATGCAAGAAATTTCTGTACAGGGTTAAAACCTACATTGACCACTTAACCTCTGGACGCTCTCATGCCATAGGCCTACCAACGTCCAGGAGGCTCTGGACGCTCTCATGATAAGGCATGCCAGCATCCAGGGACTATTTTTCTCAGTGTTGTGCCAGCATCCCTAGGATTTGAGCCACTTTTTCAGGCATAGAGCCCAGGTTACTGCCTAGAATTGAATGACACATTCATAATAGTAAGATAACAGGGAGACAATGATGCAAAAGTAAATACTTGAACACGCCCTTAACCGAACCCCTACTATCCATGACAGGAATTTCGGCAAACACATCACAAATATGTAATCTATAGGTGTAAACAATAGATTTAAGAATATGGATCTCATACTTATTTGATAATTGCTAAGAACCATTGTTCCCTCGTATGATTTGCTGCATTGTCATCTATTAGGTCATAAATACATTGTCCATTCATTTACAAGTAAAAACATGATGAGAGCCATACATATCCACTATCATGAAATACATACATAACCAACATAATAGCAACAAAAATACCAATGAAATCATAGCCATATGATCCACATATAAACCATTATAATACTCATAGAAAGACAAGGAGAAATAACCTCATATTAATGATGCAAAATCCAAACCCGGGATGAGACTTTCACATTCCACCTGACCATAGAATGGTTGAGCCAAATCTCTCTTCAAACATTCACACACGTGCCATATTCCAAGCATGAATGTGGGACTCAAACCAAAATAACCAACCAGGGCATTCTGAAGCTAAACCACCTCACCCTCATCAAAAGAAACCAGGCTTTACCGTAATCCATCCCAGATGACTAGGCCAACACAATAAACATGTAATAACAGACATTACCATGATCTCCACTCGATTGCTAGGCCAAACAAGCATGGATGGCACCAGATTTCTCCACCTACACCGTGAGGAATTTTCCTATCTCCTAGTCTCTCAGGCTTTGCCGCAATCCACACCGGATCACTGGGACCTAAACCGAGACCCACTCTCCAGGATTTTCCACATATAACAAACTAGGATTACTAGACTCAACGGAGAGAAAACCACCTCTTGGCTTTACCGTATATCATCCCATTCACTGGAAATGATTCCTAGGCCCTTCGAGGCAACACAAAATCTGGCCTTACCTCAACCCACCATCCAGTTCAGGGGTTACTAGGCCATGTGTTCTATCATTTAGAGATCCACCTCACCCATCTTCGAATCCATCCGTCAATCCGGTGCAACCAAAACATGAGAACCCCATCACACCATGGCTATCCAAAAATGTAAAGGCTCAACTAAAAACACTGTCACACTTGGCATAACCCATGCCATAATAGAAAAAGAACCACACGCAATACCATGCATGCGAAATCTAGCAAGAAAAATACACATGCAAAAATTGATACCTATAAAGAATACTGTTGTAGGTACTTGATCCTGCTCTTCCTTGCTTGATCTCTACTTCCTCTTGCCTTCATTGCCTTTCTTGATCCAATGCCAAAATGCTCGAAGAAAACTCTAAGTGTCCAAAAGTGAGAGAGAGATAGAGAATAATGAGAGAGCTCCAAAAATGAATTGAAAAAAGGTTAGAAACTGATCCTTAGAAGTGTTTTTATCAATTAGGCCTCTATATTTTGTCATTTTCGATTACTTTCCTTCATTTTCCTCCTCACATGCAATTTGTGACCTTTCACCTTCCTTTTCTCCTATTTTCCATTATTTTCATGAATACATGTGCCAAAAATGCCATTTTCCCTTTCCAAAGACTTAGCCATTGCCTTTGCGAATTTCCTTAGCCATTAATAACGAAATGAGCACCCACACTAGGATGTTTTTCCCAACATTC
Organism: Pinus taeda; assembly: GCA_000404065.3. NCBI lineage: Eukaryota > Viridiplantae > Streptophyta > Pinopsida > Pinales > Pinaceae > Pinus > Pinus taeda. The sequence continues at coordinate 11,028 of APFE031225685.1, read as the reverse complement.
ATCAACTGTGGTTATTATTTTTCCTTCATTAACTTTTATTACATGGAATTTTCACCAGGGCTATTACAGGAGACTCCCCCTTGGAAGACATTGTCCTCGGTGTTTAACCACACCTGTACATCAAAAAAATTGTTGAAAATAAAACATACATCTCATTGAGCTTTATAACATAGCTCAATGTAGTATTTACAATGATCACCCTGCTGAATAACAAACCAACATGACAACATAACAACTTGACGACATAATGACATGACACCCATATCACTTATTGGAGCTTTATAACATAGCTCATGGCGGTATTTACATCCATATACATATGTACATATACCAAAACATCATCAAACATGTACCAAAACATATACCAAAACATCATACCAAAACTGCTTTTCCTCAACCGACAAACAAGGAAGGATACATAGATCGCATCTTATCCACCATCTCCCATGTAGCTTCATCGGGGCCTAAGTGCTTCCACTTCACTTTAACTTGCTCGATTGCTCAGTTTCGGAGCATGAGCACCTTTTTCTGCAATATACACTTAGGCTTTGGTTGGAATTCTCCATCTGGTTCCACTTGCAATATAGACCATTTAATCACATGATCAACATCTTTAACATACTTCTTAAGCAATGACATATGGAAAACATAATGGAATTTCACTGTTGGAGGTAGTGCAAGTTGATAGGCTATTGGCCCAATCCTCTCAACAATACTGAAGGGTGCACAAAACTGTGGTGCCAGCATGGCACATGATCTAATTTGCAAGGAGCTCTTCTTAAGTTTGATGTGCAAGTACACCTGTTACCCAAGCTGGAACTCCTTGAACAACTTGTTCCAATCTACAGAGCTCTTCTGCCTATCCTGTGTTACCTTTAGATTCTTCTTTATAACCTGCATTTCCTGTTCCATGTCTACCAAAATGTCTAGTCCAATAAACACCCTATTAACTGGATCACTCCAACTGATGGGATTATTACAACTCCACCCACATGTTGCCTCAAATGGACTCATCATCAAATATTCCTGATGCCCATTGTTGCAAGCGAACTCTATCAGTGGAAGATACTCTTCCCACTTTTTCTATTGATGCATTACGTACATCCTCAACATTTCCTCCAATATCCTGTTGACCCTCTCGGTCTATCCATTTGTCTATGGATGATAAGATGTTCTAAAGGGAAACTCTATGCCCAAACTTGCAAACAACTTCTTCCAAGAACTTGGAAGTGAACTTTACATCCCTGTCTGACACAATATTTCTTGGAACACCATGCAACCTGAGCACATCTTTGATGGATACCTGTGCTACATTACTAGCTGAGAATGTATACTTCACTGGAATAAAGTGTGCAATCTTTGTCAACCTGTCCATAACAACCATGATGGAATCATGTTGTCTCACTGTCCTCGGTAACCTTGTGACAAAGTCCATGGAAATGACCTCCCATTTCCATTCTAGAATCGCAATCGGTTGTAGTAGTCCACCTGGATGCTTACACTCTCCCTTCACATGCTGACAATCGAAACACCTAGCCATTAACTCTGCTACATCCTTCTTCAGATTTGACCAATAATAAAATTTCTTCAATGCAATCAATGTCTTCTGGTAACCTGGGTGACCCGAATATGGTTTCACATGAAACTCCCTCAAGATCACCTTCTTGAGATCACTACTGTCTGACACATATATCCTGTCTCTAAATCTAACCAATCCTTATGCTGTAAAACAATAGTCCACATCCTGTGCACCTGCACCTGTACCAGTACCTATACCACTACCTATAGCTGTACATATACATGTACTACTACCTATACCTATACCTGTACATGTACCACTACCTGAACTTATACATGTACTACTACCTATACCTGTACCTGTACAACTACCTGCACCTGTACTCTATTGCAACCTGTGCACAATCTCCATATACTTGACATATTATTGACCTTCCTACAAGATCTTATCCTGTAAGTCTATCCCATAGGAGCTTATAATTGCGCGATTTAATTGTACCCACCTGCGAAGAGCATCTGCCACCCTTTTCTCCTTTCCTTTGATGTACCTGATCTCGAAGTCAAACTCACTGATAATGGCCAACCATCTAGCCTGCCGGGCATTCAAATTCAGTTGGTCAAACAAATACCTCAACCCAATGTGATCACTCATCAGTACAAATCTCCTGCCGAGAAGACAGTGTGTCCACATCTTCAATGCATGTATGATCGTTGCTAACTCAAGATCATGTGTCCAGTAGTTCTACTCGTGCTCGTTTAGTTTTCGTGAATCATAGCATACCACCTGTTCATTCTACATAAGGACTCCACCAAGTCCTCTCTTGCAAGAATATGTGCATACCACAAACTCTTTGCCCAGATCTGCAATCTGTAGCACTGGTCCATGTGTCAACAACTGCTTAAGATGCTCAAAACTAGTCTCACACTCTTCTGTCCAGTCAAACTTCTTACCTTTCCTCTACAATATGTAATAGGATAAGCGATCTATGATAAGTTCCCGATGAACCTCCTGTAATAGCCTGCCAACCCGATGAAAGATCTCACCTCATCCACATTTCTAGGAGCTATCCACTCCATCATGGCCCTTACCTTTTCTGGATCCACTGCAATTCCCTCCTTGGAGACAACATGTCCCAAGTAATGTACCTTATTCTAAAAGAAACTGCACTTGCTGAGCCTAACATACAATTGATGCTTTCTCAACAACTTCAACATTGCTGCTAAATTTTCGACATGCTCTTCCTCATTTCTAGAATATACCAATATGTCATCAATGAACACAATAACAAACTTATCCAAATATGGATGCAATAGACTATTAATCAAGAACATAAATGTAGTTGGGTCATTATTAAAACCAAATGGAGCTACAACAAACTGATAATGCCATACTTGGTCCATAAAACTGTCTTGTAAATGTCCTCCTCTTTGATGCGTACTTGATGGTATCCTGATCTCAAGTCAATCTTAGAGAACATTGCTGCTCCCTTTAGCTGATCAAACAAATCATCAATCCTTGGTAATGGGTACCTGTTCTTGATGGTCAACTTGTTCAACTGCCTATAGTCAATGCATAATCTACGAGTGCCATCTTTCTTCTTTACAAACAATACACTTGGTCTAATGAATCCCTTATCCAAAATTTCCTTCAACTGTAACTTCAACTCTACCAACTCAGGTGTGCTCATCCTGTAAGGTGATTTTGATGCTGGAGCTTCCCTTAGCACTAACTCAGTAGAAAATTCTATTTCCCTATGAGGTGTCAACTTTGAAATCTCCTCGGGAAACACATCCTAAAACTCCTGTAGAACTAGGTACCTACTCAAAACATATGCATCCTCAACTTCATTATCTTTGTCACTAGAAATGTGTAATGCGAATAGCACACATACTTTTCTATGAATTCTCTTTGCCTACATAGCTATCACCATACTAACTAACGTGGCTTTCTTCGTTCCCTGCAAGACTCTTAGTTCCCCATTGTCATCAATACACTTAATGGATTTGTCATAAAAATCTACCTTGGTTCTATGAAGGTACAAACAATCCATGCCCAACAACATACTGTATGATCCCAATGGTAATACATTCAAATGTTTTGTGGTAGGCATACTATTCAAATCAAATGCACAAGCTCTTATCCAATGATGAACTCACTTCTTTGTACCTCTAGCCAACTGCACTAACCAAGGTTTTGCATGCAATTACTTACTCAAACCACACTTATCCACCAAGTTAGGACTAACATAACTATAATTAGATCCCGAGTCAATCAAAATAGAAATAACTTTATCACAAAGCTTACTGTCCATCTCAATGTTAGATGCTTGATGGTCTTCCTATTTGTTATCCAATGCTACATAAATATGAGGAACGCTCTGACTAACATCCCCAACAGTCTGTGCCTCTTACGCATTATATATATAAGGCCTACCACCCTGATTATGTGGAAAATCTCTCTTTATATGCTCCTTTCCACATGTCTAACGCTCCAACTAACCAATACCCTCACCTTTATGTTGTTGCTGCTATGGCCCATGTCCCTGTTTAGCTACATTGAACTTATTTTGTGGTGCCAGATTTTCTTTCTCTTCTGCATTCTAAGGCCTTTCTCTCGTAGGTTTCCATTTACCTTTACCTTTGTCTTTCCCTTCCAACCTTGCTGAGATTCATTCTTACACTTTGATTGTTCATAACAATGCTTCAATTTCCCAATAACTTCCTCAAGTGACCGAGGCTCATCATACTCAATCTGATCTCTACATGCTAATGGCAATCCACTAACAAATCACCGAACTTCATCCTTCTTATCTTTAAGACATGTTACATGCCTCAATAGCTCCAGAAACTTAGCCGTGTACACTTCATCTATCATTGATCCCATCTTTAGCTCATAAAAGTCTTTGGCCTTACTATCTTAGTACCTTTCTGACAAGTACCTCTTCCTGAAAAGCCTCTTGAACTCGTGCCAACTCAAGTCATCGGTTCTGATGTCTCTAACCCGCTTCACATCTTCCCACTAGATGTCTGCTTTACCTCTTATACTGAAGATAGCTACTCTGGCCTCCATATTATCTGTGTAATTATGCAACTCAAAGAACTTCTTCATCCCAAGTATCCAAGCCTCTGCATCTTCTGGCTTCTTCACATCTCCATCAAAAGTAGGTGCCTTTGCTTTCTTAAAATCATCTAGAAAGTATTCCCTATAACTTCTCCTATAAGGATGATAATGATGACGATCATGATGCCTATCAGAACCAAAAATAGAATAGTACATGTATCCATCTCCTCTTCTATCTAGAGTATCCAACAAGCTACCATCTCTAATCGTGTCATCTCTCTCCGACCTGTAACCACCATGAGACCTACTTCCATATGCTCCATTAGTTCCATCCTCTTGTGCATGGCTGATCTGAAGTGGCCCTTGTCGCTACAATTATGACAAAATTTGAAGAAGTATTGCATTAACCTTTGCTTGTTTCTCTTATGCATGTATGGTCTTGCCATTGTCTGCCTTACAACTCCTTACTTCTTCCTTCAAGCTTCTCATCGTGTTTACCAAATCAGAAGAGTGCCCAACACCACACTTCTCACTCCGTCTTTGCAGTCTACCATCTTGGTAGTCATTTTGATCTTTCGCCTGCAAGGCATACTATGTCAGCTAAACTAAATCACAATAAACCATTGTACCTTAGAAAAATTCGGGGAGGATCTGCAATATCATCAAATCAACGTGATACATGTATAAACATAATCATAACAACATATAGACATATAATACATAAAGACATAACCATGTAACCATCGGTCTAACCAGCGTCCAGTCATCAATGCATGACCATATCAACTACACATACCATGACCTCGTGCATGAAAAAAAAAACAACCATGCCGACGTACATTGAAAATACGCAAGCATAACAACATGTAACCAATCATAATGTCATGACGACATACATCCTAACAAGAACATCCTCTTCCACATGGAGACATCACTACAACCATGCCTGACACCATGCATATGTAATAAGCACATAGACCACAAGAATGATTAACCATACATGTAAACGACATGAATGCATGAAAAACACACCGCCCATCTAGTCCAAGAGGTGAACCATGCTTTGATACCACTCTGTAACACCCTCCTCCGACATCTAACCAAGTAACTGACCAACTGGGGTAAACATGTGACAAGAGGCTACTATGATTAGATTCAACCTCCCATGTGACCTTAAGGAAGTGGAATCAATGGAAACAAAAAATAAAAACCTTCCATGTCAACTATACGAGTCCTAGGAACCATTCCAACCACTTAGGTAGCAAGCCCTTGGGCCCCACTGAATATTTTGAACACTTGACCTCTGGATGCTCACATGACAAGGCATGCTAGCATCTAGGGACTATTTTGCTTAGTTTTGTGCCAACATCCCCAGGATTTGAGCCACTTTTTTAGGCCCAAAGCCCAGATCACTGCCCATAATTGAATGACACCTTCAGAATAGTAAGATAACAGGGAGACAATTATGCAAAAGTAAATACTTGAACAAGCCCTTAACTAGACCCCTACTAGCTATGACAGGCATTTCACCAAACCTATCATAAATATGTAATCAATAGGTATAAACAACATATTTAAGCATAGGGATCTCATACTTATTTGATAATTTCTAAGAACCATTGTTCCATCATATCATTTGCTGCGTTATCATTTATTAGGTCATAGATACATTGTCCATTCATTTACAAGTAAAAATATGATGAGATCCATACATAGACATTGTCATGAAATACATACATAACCAACATAATAACAACATAAATACCAATGAAATCATAGCCATGTGATCCACATATAAACCAATATAATACTCATAAAAATACAAGGAGAAATAACCTCATATTAATGATGCAAAATCCAAACCCGGGATGGAACTTCCATGTTCCACCTGACCATAAAATGGCTGAGCCAAATCTCTCTTCATCCATTCACCCCCATGCCATATTCCAAGCATGAATGTGGGACTCAAATCAAAATATCCAACCATAACATCTTGAGGCTAAACCACCTCACCCTCATCATTAGAAACTAGGCTTTAAGGTAATCCATCCCAGATCACTAGGCCAACATTATAAACATGTAATAACAAGCTTTACCATGATCTCCACCCACTCACTAGGTCAAACAAGCATGGATGCCACTAGATTTCTCCACCTCCACCGTGAGGAATATTCCTGTCTCCTAGTTTCTCAGGCTTTGCCACAATCCACACCGGATCACTAGGCCCTAAATCGAGACACACTCTCTAGGATTTACCACATATCCCAACCCGGTATTACTAGGCCCAATAGAGAGAAAACTACCTATTGGCTTTACCGTATCTCCTACCATTCACCGGCAAGGATTCCTAGGCCCACCGAGGCAACACAAAATATGGCTTTACCAAAACCCACAGTCTGGTTTAGGGGCTACTAGGCCATGTGTTCTATCATTCAGAGATCCACCTCAACGAACTTCGAATCCATCTGAAAATCCATCTCAACCAAAACATGAGAACCCCATCACACCAAGGCTATTCGGAAATGTTAAGGCTAGGTTGAAAACACTGTCACACTTGGCAAAACCCATGCCATAACAACAAAAGAACCACATGCAATACCATGCTTGCCAAATCTAGCAAGGAAAATACACATGCAAATTGATACCTGCAAAGGACACTGTTGTAACTGCTTGATCCTGCTCTTCCTTGCTTGATCTTTACTTCCTCTTCCCTTCTTTTCATTTCTTGATCCAATGCCAAAATTCTCTAAGAAAAATCTAAGTGTCCAAGAGTGAGAGAGAAAGAGGGAGAATAATGAGAGAGCTCCAAAACTGAATTGAGAAAAGGTTACAAACTGGTCCTTAGAAGCCTTTTTATCAATTAGGCCTCTATTTTCTTCATTTCCCATTATTTTCCTTCATTTTCTTCCTCACATGCAACCTATGACCTTTCACCTTCCTTTTGAATAAATGGGCTAAAATTTCATTTTGCCTTTCCGAAGCCTTATCCATTGACTTTGCCAATTTCCTTAGCCATTAATAACCAAATGAACGCCCACACCAGGATGCCTTGCCCAACATTCAACTTGGAATAAGTGTCCCATCAACCATGGTTATTATTTTACCTTTATTTTGTTTATGACATGGAATTTTTACCAGGGCTGTTACAGAAAAGGTCAGCAAAAGGCTTTCGAGGAGATAAAGAAGAAGATCAGTCAAGCACAAGTTCTCGCATTACCAAACTTACAACGACCCTTTTAAGTGGAGACATATGCTAGTGGGTATGCTAGGGGAGTTGTCTTGATGCAGGGAAGAAGTCCTGTATGCTACCATTCTGAAGTATTTCATGGTGTAGTTCTGAACTACCCTACTTACGACAATGAGTTCTATGCCATGATGGAAGCTGAGAAGAAGTGGAATCATTATTTGATGGGAAAGGAGATAGTGATCCACACAAATCACCAGTCGTTATAGTACTTGCAGGCCCATTGTAAGCTACAATATACCAAGCACTACATGTGGATGGGGTTTTTACAACAATTTCATTTGGTTATCAAGTATAAGAATGGAAACACAAACAAGTTGGTCGAAATGTTTTCAAGGCCACCAACATCAAAGATCACAGTTTTGGGGACTCTGATGCACATGCACCCATTCACCCATGATGCATACAAAGAGACATATTCAGAAGGTGAGGATTTCAAGGAGGTGTATCAACAATTATAGAGTCAAAGTCATGTGCACGATTGCCACAAAATCGTTGAAGACCATCTCCTGGATGGGTTACTCTACAAGTTGGATAAGCTACGTGTTCCTAAAGGTGAGAAATTGCAAATGATTAGAGAGGCTCACACCTCCAAGGTTGCAGGGCACTTTGGTGTAGCGAAGACCATGGCTAACTTGAAGAGGTATGTGTATTGGCCCAAGATGCAAGAGTAGGTAGAGCTAGGTTCATAAGAGTATGCATGATTTGTTGTACTAGCAAGCCTAGCAACACGAAACATGGTCTATATCATCCCTTACTTGTACCCTATGTCACAAGGTTCGCCGAATTTAAAGCTTGAGGTTCAAAATTCGGCAAACCTAATTTTTTTTTCAAATTTGTTCAGGTTTGGCCAACCTGATAGCCGAACCTCAAATTCAAACCTAAATGAATTCAAACCTGAATGAACCCGAACCTAAAGTTGAATTTTATAAATTTTTATGGAAGTTAGGCTTTGTGCGGTTTTTTCAATGGTTTTGAAGATTGAAGAAAAAAGTGTGGGCAATAGCGGTTTTGTGTTTTTTCACTTCCCGCCAATTATTTCCCGTGGTTCCCACTATATTGGATTTATTTACAGTGGTCATTCATTAATCTGCACAAGCGAAGTTTAGTCTTCCACTATTGGAGTGTACTCACTCTAGTTGTGCCTGTATTTGCTGCAATTTATGCTGTTTTGTTAGTGAATTTTCTGAATAGTAATGTTGAGCAATTAAATTTTTCGAGGTTGTTTCTTAGAGCGTGAATCTAATTGTGTTTGTGAGTCTGTGACTGGCCTGTGGGTGCTACTGCTTAGTTGTTTCTGCCGTGAATCTAATCATGTTTGTGACAGGCCAGTAGGTGTTACTGGCATATTGCTGAGTCGTTGCTGCAATGAATCTAATAGCCATTTGTGACTGGCCCGTGGGTGTTATTGCTTAGTTTCTGCTGTCGTTTAGTTGGGCTCATGGGTCGTGGCTGGTTTTGGACTCATTCCAACTCCCAACAATGTTCTTTCAGGCTTCAGGACCTAGGTTAGTAACACTGTGAGTGACCCAATGTTATATTCTACCATCTGTAGTAATTCTTTAAAGAAATCAACTGTCCCGACTCCTGAGTCTGTGTTTTACTTATTTCTTTGTCTCGACTCTCACCCTAAGGCCTTGGGGATCTTTAGACTAGATGTATGATTAAAATAATTACTAGAAACTACATGTATTGGTCACAATAAAATAATGACCAGAAATCAAATAATGTCCAAGACTCTAGCTGACTGTCTACAATTTTTTTCATTGTTTGTAAAGGAAGTTGTCCATGAGACAATTCACCTTCATTTTAATGTTATTTCCAAGGAACAAATCTTTATGGTATCTTGCAAAGATGCCACTTGCTCTACCATTTCTTCCAGCTTGGAATTAAATTCATGATTCCAAGCCCCATTTTGTTTGTTAAGCCCCAATACCTCATTCACCAAATCAAATTCACATTCAGGTAGAAAACATGCATACGCCTGTGACCCAGATAAGCATTGTAGGCTATCTGATATCATTATGATTACGACTCCCAAGTACCTTTCTTAGGCATGGATCAGATTCAATCACTGAAGCAAGGGTATCACATCCACTGAAATCCTTCGACAACTATCTCGCGAGTCGCACTGAAACAATCCCATCCATCCATGGATCCTTGGAAGATTTCAAATGCACAATGCTGATATGATTCCATTTTTTTACGTCATAGTTCAGATCTTCACTCTAAAAATGAATGCTACAGGTCCTAAAACTGGAGGTTTAGATCCCATCTATCAAATTGTTAGATTAACATATACTAAAGTGTTGTGAAGGTAAATTCAAGAGTCAAAAACTGAATTCTATGAGAATCAAATTCAAAACAACTGATAGAAAGAAGTAAACTCTTCATAAAATATTCAATCTGGAGAGAAAAATATGGTGTTATGGACAAGCATGTATCCTGGGTCCAGCCTCCAAAGTAATATAACCAACATAAAACAAATTGTAGTCTGCAGAAGTGTTTGCATATATGTTGTCCCACTAATAAGTTAATACACATAATTTTCTTTATGGCATTTATAATATGACACTATATAAAATATTTATTTATAGAAAAAACTGATTATAGTTGTAGGCTGTCACTGCTCCATTTAGCATTTGTTATTTTTAAATGATGTTTTTAAAAGCTAATTTAATATTCAAATCTGACATTTGACATTAGTTATTTTTAAATGAAACCTGTAAAAACTATTTTAATATTTAAATCATTTAGCATTTGTTATATTCAAATCATTCTTTTCAAAACTATTTTAATATTCAAATATTGTATTTGGCATTCATTATTTTTAAATGATACTTTATGAAAATTATTTTAACGCCTAGAGTGTAAAAAATATTTATAATAACTCTAAGAAGGAGATCTGAGTATTAAAATAGTTTTTGATGTATCATTTAAAATTTTAATTTTGAATTATCAAAAAATAAGTGTCGATCATATATTGAGTCCCTAAACTGACACAATATTATATTTATGTTTGTTTAGATGCTATATTAAAAATTTAAAAAAATATTTATGTTTGCTTAGCTGCTATAATATTTATGTTTGGTTAGTATTATATTTATCGCTAATATACAAGGGATGGAATTTCACTATAAAATATTTAATATTGAAGAAATATCAATAAAATAAAAGTGATTATTTATTGTAAAAAATAAAATTA